>JAHWFP010039291.1:42186-63460 GCA_023313725.1 Lithobius niger | reverse complement strand
ATTATGTCACCAAGAAATTGGCCATTTTTAACCCCCCTCCCCCCTCGTCATCGATCGTCATCAATTGCTCAGACCCCTCCCCCTCCAGTATTACTTCGTTCGTAACTTACCCCTCCCCCCCAAGAAGGGGTGTTTTCCTTTGACTGCCCTGTGTTTTTCTGAGGACTTTTTTTTGCGATTTTCCACTCTTTTACTGGGATAACGGTGCGTACGTC
The DNA here is from genome assembly GCA_023313725.1 of Lithobius niger. NCBI lineage: Eukaryota > Metazoa > Arthropoda > Chilopoda > Lithobiomorpha > Lithobiidae > Lithobius > Lithobius niger. Next base: position 63,245 of record JAHWFP010039291.1, on the reverse strand, counting down.
ATCAACTGGCCACCCAACCCCCCTCATCATCAATCGTCACCAGGAGGCACCACCCCCCGCCCCTTCCTGATGACGTAATACTTGAACGTCCCCAAAACAAAACTTGTTTTACTAATAACACTGTTTCCTATAGTCATTAGCCACGTTGTTTGCTTTGTCTATTTGTTCCTAGTATTATTTTTCCCCTCAGAATCGTACTTAGTAACACGTCATACCCTGTTGCCCTACAAACTATTCTTTTGTATCTACATTCTATTTTTGTATTTGTTTTTGTTTAGTTTGTTTAATTAGGCACCCCTGGCTATCGCCCACCCGTCAGCCCGTTCCTGTGGATCTGACGGTGCCTGTGTAATGTCCGCACGAACCTTATTTTTTGTTGCATTATTTTCCATAGATACGGGATTATTCCGGAAAGTATAGTGTCCTCATGGTTCCTTGCACGGTGTCAGAAGATGTCGTTTACCGTCTACCATTGGTCTGCAATCCCCGTGCTCCAATCTCCTTTGATCTCCAAATTCGATTCCAGCAAGTCAGCGACCCTGTTCCTGCCGAGTTTAGCCTCAATACAGCTTTCCACCTCATGAGGAAGCGTGACTTGTGGCTGTCTGATGGAACAATGGGATTTGGTGAAGATGCAGACTCACCATTTGAACCTGGTGAGATATGTTCAATGACAGTGATTTACCCATGTTATCAAAGGCTCATAACCGTACGAAGGAAAGTTGTAGCCTATGTTGTTAACCAGAGATGTCATAGTTGAGTGGGTTATGGTGGTTTAGTGGGTCACTGGACCAGAGACCTTAACTCGTATTTGACCACTGAGCCCAAATGAACCACAGACCCCAAACCTTTGGCCCCATATTCCTTCCAACAACTAAACAGTTTACATTTTCTTCTTAAGATTTGTTGATTTTTTAAAGTTTTCAGTATGGTTCATTGAATGTGCATAAAATTTGAGTATTGTCTTTCCTAAGTATAAATAAATTCACCCAAAAATAAATCAAACCAATAATGGTATATGAGAAGCCGCCAAGTAACCAAAAGGGTCGGCCTTTGAAAGTAGTGATATCATTCAACCAGGGAAAGGTCGCAAAGGTTAATCCTATTAGCCAAGTTAATCGCACCTACTAATAGTTTGAAAGTTAAATAAAAACCAGAAGATTGCTACTAGCGGTTGCAATCTTCAAGTTTTCATTTAATGTCCAAAGTATTATTCAGTTCGATAAACTTGGCTAATAGGATTAACCTTGGTGGCCTTTACCTGGTTGAATGATATCACTACTTTCAAAAACCGACCCTTTTGGATACTTGGCGGCTTCTCTTATACCATTTTTGGTTTTGGGTGGATATCACAACTTTCATAGGCCTTGAACACAAAGAATTCTATGGTCTAATTGTCACCTCTATCTTTTTTGTCTGGAAGTATTTTATATCTATAAATTTTCTCATTCTTAATGTTCACATTTGCTATTGCCCAATTAGCCGTTACACCAGCCAAATTGAAACGGTTCGGTTTATTGTATGCCCATGTTTCACATGGTTAAGTTTTGTCAATCCTATTTTTGAGCGCACTGGCTAACAAACGCTGAAATTCGTTCACTTCGCTCACTCAATCAGCACAACCCCATTCAGATGCTCCTCCCGAGGTTAATTTTAATCACGCAATAAAGCTGGAATTGCTCACTCAATCACACTTAATCTCATTGACTTGGCCAATTGTCTACTTGGTGGCATCACACTATCATATGACTAACGTAACCATCAAACTCGGCACATTACTAAGACATACTTTGAAAAAAATTTACTTTTTTCCTACTTGACTGGACCCTGTGCTCACGATCTGCATTATGTTTCAAATTTTCCTGGCAATGATAGATTCCCAGTCTCTTTTCTGTTGCAACTTCCGTAGTTTAGTTACCATGGTGTATTCACGTACCTTAGGAATCACATAGTATAAAGCTCACTGATCACATAATATTACACTTTTCAAATATCACATAATGTAAATCTCACTCAACGGTATCTAACCAGCAACCAAGGTTAGTTTATTTACCCTGTCCTTGAAGCAAACAGTTCAGTTTTTTTGTTAAAACGCGAGTGAATTGTTGCGGTACATAAGTACTGAAACGGTGTTGGATAACAATACAAACAATGGTTACAACAATAATTTTGCATTTATGCCCGACTTCAGGGCCATGTGCTTCTAGCTGCAACCCCCATTTTACAAAAAGGCACTCCTCCGTACTACTCTTTAGCTGTGATCCTAAATGTAGATAAGCAAACTATTCCTAACCAGCTGTAGACGTGTCTATATACCCTATAAAAATTAACATGGGAGCCCTGACCTTAGCTAGTAGCTAGCTAGCCAGTAACACAAATCAACGTTATTGAGACCATGTTTCTCCACAAAGGACAACTTACCAAACTTTAATGTTGTGGTATTCTTCATTACTGGACCCAAGACACCTGATTTCAACGATTCCAAAGATTTCTACCGCATGGGGAATTTACACCCGTATGCTGAAATCATGTTTAAGCTCGTTAACAGTTAAAAGACACAGTTTGCTAGTCAGCTGCCATCTGGCAACAATTATACTCTAGCAATTACACTCTAACAATTAAGCTCAAACAACAATAAATCATGTATTTGGTGGCGACACACTAGCGTGTGTCAAGATGGTGTAAAACCCATCGATTTGATTTTCTTAAACTCCCATACTGATTGAGAGTTCCGCCGCAAACAGTGGGAACATGCTTACTTCTGAAAACCAAAACATTTAGGCTACGGAAAACATCAGCACAGATTAGAAGGAATTAACCAGGGAGTTATTTAATTTTTGTGCATGACATTATATTTAAAGTTTATAGTATAGTGTTTAGGTTTTCATTCTAATGCAGATCAACTTAATCTGTAAAAATTAGAAGTGTCAATAATATAGCGATAACAGTATACATTTTCAAGTTATCGGCAAATATATTTTTGATATTGCCAAGAGTTAAAAGAAATTGCCTTGGAAGTAAAGAGAAGCATCGGCATGTATATCCCACTTACTGGTTTCGTTTTGCCCTATTCGTCGAGCGTCATACAGGTCATACTAGTTGTTTACCCGTGACGATTGCTAGTTAACCGTTGTTAAACAAAGCTTTATCTAAAAGCCAAGGACCCATTAATATGATGCACTCGCATATCATGGCCGTCAGGGTGCTTGTGTTGTTTAAAAATAAAAATGGTCAAAACAGTTCAAATGTAGTGGCAGGTTTAATGTGAACTAAACACTGTGTAACATTGTGGTATCAAACTTTTACAGAAAAAGGTTGTTTTCTTTCCTTTCCTGTTTTTGTTAACTGGCTATGCAACTCTCCCGGCTTTTTGCGAGATCCGTTCGTGTTGGGTCTGTACCAGAAGACTGGAAAGTTGGAAATGTGACGGCCATCCACAAAGCTGGAAATCGTAGAGATCCCGGCAATTACCGGCCTGTGAGCATTGCTAGTGTGGTCTGCAGGATTTTGGAACGCATTCTTCGTGGGCTTTTGGAGACCGAGTTGAAGAGTAAAGGTGTGCCATGTGATGTGCAACATGGCTTTCCTCGTGGTCGACCTTGCTCTACTAACTTGCTTCTTTCTCAAGAAGACTGGATGGCTTCAGTGGACAGTGGTGCACACGTCGACTGCATTTACTTGGACTTTTCGAAAGCGTTTGACAAGGTGCCCCATTTACGCTTAATGAGACGTCTTCATAATCTCGGTGCTAGAGCTGATGTTGTTGACTGGGTGGAAGCTTGGCTCACCGATCGCAGGCAGAGGGTGGTGGTTAATGGCCAGGCCTCTTCTTGGGAAAGTGTTACTAGTGGTGTGCCTCAAGGTAGTGTACTTGGATCCCTCCTCTTTGTTCTTTACACTGATGATGCTTTTGAGGGTATTAAGTCGTCCGTTCGGGCTTTTACTGACGACACCAAAGTATCCAAGAAAATTTGTGCCGGGGAAGACTGTGACGCTCTTCAGCAGGATCTTGATTGGATTGCGAGTTGGACGAAGGAAGCCAAAATGACTCTTAATATTACGAAATGCCACATCCTGAGAATTGGGTGGCGTCCAAGGAAACTGGCCTTTCTTTCCGAGATTGGGGGCATGAAGCTAACTGAAGTTACGACTGAAAAAGATTTGGGTGTGGTTGTGTCGGCAAATGGGAAAAGAGCTGACCAATGTGCAGCTGCCGTGGCCAAGGCCAATCGGGCACTTGGTCTCTTACAAAAAAATTGTATAGTTACCTCATATTTAAAATCCCTTCATGCTACATTACAAAGCAAACAAATCCAGTAAAACCCCAAAACGGAAAAATCTGATGACTTATCAGTCTGGAATGGGTGCACGGAGATGCTGGCCCAACCTTCCCCTCACTTGCCAACAGCACTGTCCCTTCCCTCTGGCTGTCTTGTCAGTAATCCGTCAACTTTAAAACTGGACAGTGGGCAGTCTGGTTAGCAACGGTCAAGAAGCCTTTACAAGCAAGAGCGATTCCAGCCATCGAACAAAAAAAGGAACGGGGTGAAGAAGAGGGATTACGAAACACTTTTAAAATATTCCTTGGGTCAACATCTGAGTATAGAGTGTGATAGCATGTATACGAGTCCATGATCTAAGGTAGATGAATTATGAAACTGCCAGAGATACTAGGTAAGTAGCAGTCTTCTAAATATACTCCTAGGCTGGTGTCAGTATGGCTCAGCGGTAGGGCCTCGGCCTTTGGTTTCAATCATGGATTCGATTCCCCGCTCAAGCAATCTGACAGTCATGTAAGTCCAAAAGGCAATGTAACTAGGTTTGCATCTGTATTTATTTTGTGTGTGCCTATATACAGTGTGTGCCTAATCTATATATAGGCCTATACATTTATTTTGAAACGACCATGAGCCATACATTTGCACCAAGCATGCATAAAAACTGCCACGATCTTATAAAGTAGCAATACTTTTTAAACTTTAGTAAGATATGCAATCAATTGTGTCGTTTCGATTCAGTTTTGAATCCATATTGTGAAGGGCCAGGCCAAGAAATTCTTTTAGGGGGTGCAGGTAGTCATTTTAAGACCCCCCCCCAATTACAACTATGTATTCTTTGCTGCACTTAAAATTTCTTACGTAAATTTGTTACGTATAAAACTGTTATGATTTACAGAAAAAAATTATGATTACAAAAATAACATGTAAATTTATTAATTCAAGTTAGGAAGGTGAACAATTGCAAATTTTGTTTTCGATTAAACTAGAAACCGAAGGATCTTTTCTACACTTATTCCTCTTTTACTGCCCTTGATGTCTGTGAATGGGGAAACAGTTTCAATCCAGTACACTGACCTTCCATCTTAAATAGATGGCTACTGGCCTCGTATTATAAGCATGTGGAATTTTCTACTTAAATTAACAGAATGTTAAAAGAAACAGAGAGGTAAACCAAAACAGGTTTCATAACTTTGAAAGTGATCATAACCCAACAACGAAAGGGTAGCTTTTTGAACTGACCTCGATCGGGAAGGGAGTAGGTGGAGAGACAGTGGGGGGTTTTGGTTAAGTGGTGACGTAAGCGAGTCCCGAACCCCTTCCGTTCTGCAACGCTACTGCTTTTGGTTACTGTGACACCACGGAACATTTTCCATATACGTTAAAACTTCCCAGATTAAAAAAAAAAATGAAATATCTGAACTATAAACTGCTTATTTGTAACCATTGTATACACAAGTGTTAGCAGACATTCAATGCTGTTGGCTACATATTAGTTTGAGATACTATGTATAATTGAAAACTTAATTTTTTAGCTACTAATAAATTTTAAATGTTAACTTTGAAACTGGAGTTGAAATGGGTTTTTGCAAAACCTGTCAAGGCTATCATGATGAAGAATGACTAACAAAATTGCCCAAATTTGCTTGATAATATGTTGCAACAAACGTGCTCTCGGGAAGCCAGAAATAGCCTCTAAAATCGTGTAAAATGCTTCCGCTCCCGGGGCTTTGCCCCGGACCCCACTGGGAGAGCTTAACAGCGCTCCCCCAAACCCCCCCCCCCTGGCTGGATTAGTTGGATTCTTCCAAAGTACTTTTCTCCCCACAATTACAAAGGTGTGAATGGGGGGGGGGGGGGCAACATCAGAACAGGTTGCGTTCCCTGTGGTTGCTACTTAGTTACGGCACTGGGTTGGGACCTTGCAATCCACCCAGTATGACGAACGCCTCGCGTCCCTGGGGCTGGAATCCTTATCGACAAGGAGGATGGATCTGACTCTCGTCTTTAAACTTTTAAGTGATCTCCTTGATGTTGACTGGAAGCAGCTCTTGATTGTTAGAGCAGACAGATATGCAGGGCCTCGAACTCTTTTTTTGAGGTTGTGTCGTATTGATGTGAGAAGGTTTGTTTCGGAGTTAGGGTTGTGAGAGCATGGAACGCACTGCCTGAAGAAGTTAGGTGCGCACCATCGCTGAGTGTTTTCAAGCGTCGCCTGTCCTTGTGCAATGTCACGGGATAGAACTTGTTCACGGTTTCATCTTGTTATCTGGGACGCTTCATCGTGTGGATTCTTTACTTATACTTACGTATGTCTACTCTTCCCAAGCGATCTTTACCTTAAACTCGTCATTACCATTCAGATCCGGTGGAAGTAGTTTAAGATGATGATAAGGCTACTTTTTATTTGGTCGGGGTGTGGTGGCGGGTCCCAATAAATTGCAAACTATGCATTTAGCAACATTGCAAAATCACAATAGCTTGGCTCTCACCCACCAAAGTTAATGGAAATACAACATTTCACTACATTTAATGCCTGAAGAAGTACACTAACTTTAGATTCAATTGTTTATTATAGAATAAAATATTCATTTTCTAAGGCAAAATGCCCTTTTTCTGATCCAATATGCCAAGTGAACTCTACAAACACCAAGTACGGCTACAGCCATGGCAACCGGCGATGCGGGTGGTGCAACTGCTCCTCTAGTCAGAGCTATCAGGGACGTACAAATAATGTTAAAAAAAAAATAAGTACTACTGTTTATTGTTTAAAAATGCTTATTTATTTACTTTAAGTTTTCAGTAGGTTTCCAGGATCTTTCTGACGTAAAAGCATTTAAGAATTTTTTAATATCAAAAGTAAGCTGTATTTTTAAGTGTTCCAGTTTAAAAAATGGTAAAAGTCTTGAGTTTTTTTTCACTTGAAAACTCGCTTTCTCACTTGTTCACATTCTCCATAAAAATGTATTTCTAAGCGCAATAGAAATTAATGCAACAGGTTTAGTACCATAACCATAGCAAGAATTCTTGATTGTAGTAATGACTTGATCAAGAGAGGAAGGGGCATACAATTAAAATCTGTACTGCCCCCTTAAATTAGTTCTTGACACTGGTCTGCCTGCTGCCATTAACAGCTCGTGGCTAAAGTGTGCTAGTGGTATACATCAAAATGATCAAAATATTATGTTGGAATTTAGTACGCTATATTTAAACACTTCACAAACACCGAGTTTGGCAAATTTTCAACGAACAGATGCTGGATAATACTCGCATTCCCAATAATGTTTTCCCAAGTTTAATATGATTCGTCGCACAGTATCTTTCATATCAAAATATTGCGTTCTAGCAGGTTAATCATTAATCCCATACCTGTTTTAATTATTTGTTGAAGGTGATACTATCTACGGCCGCATCATGGTAGACCCCGTTCAGAATGTTGGAACATCTTTCTACTTGACTGTTGAAAAGTGTTTCATTTGCACTGGAGTAGATGGGTACGTGCCCAAGTATGACCCACACAACAACGAATTTGGATGCATTGCAGAATCACAGAATCTACTACATAACTTTAAAGTCATTGTAAGTATAACAAGCGCTTGTAGTTTTTCTGTCACAAATAATAACTTGAAGGGGGAGGGGGCTATTGTTTGGCATCCTGAGGTCATACACTAGGTGGGAGAAAGAATTTTTAAGTTCCATAAATGTAGAAAACTTAGGGACGTGATTTCCATAACCTTCACTGTACAGCTAAGTCAGGTGTGTCTACACGATAAATGAATCTATTAGTAGAGGCCACACCTGAATGGGGTGGTCAGAGGTGTGCACGACATTGTCGTAGTGAATTGTAGGTCCTTTGTTTTTGTAACAGCAGCTGTTTAAAATGCCAAACAATCACTACGTTTACATGGCCACACGAAAGCGCATTTTAAGAATGCGCTTTGAAATGTGCATCCAAACACGGCACTTGTTTACAAGACAAAAGACCACAATTAAGGCCAATGGTCTAAGGAAGGCGCTTCATTCCAGTATGCTCAGAAAACTATTCCTACCTGCTCTCCCTCTGGCAAATAGTGAGTAGGTCCCATGCTGCTCTAGCCCCTGCGTATAGTGAACTAGGTCAGGTTAATCCAAATAACCAAACGAATGCAAGGCTTAGTGGGCTTTCTATTCATGTACGCTTATTTTCAGTTTATTTACCTAAAATTCGAGTTGCACTAGCACAAAATACGTGGCCGCCGTAACTGTGTCCGCCATCGTTATAAAGACGATTTCCGATGTCTCAATGCGATTGTGAGTGTTTACATGAATAAACACGACGCACTTCACACGTCCGATCCAGGTCTGTAAGGCGCTTCGGTTTCTGTAGCGCCAGATGAAGAAAGCGCCACGAACGGGTGTTTACAAGACCCATGGAGGCGAAACGGACGCGATGCACATCTCTCTGCAGTGCTTCGAAGTGGTCACGTAAACGTAGTGATTGTAAAAGTTATAAAACTAAATTTAACAACCAAACTACCAGACGTTCAAAATTTATCCCACTCAACAATAAAACTGTGCGATTGCTGGCATGGTAGACGATGGCATAACAAATTTCAGTTTCGACTGCCGTCTGCTTAAGCACGGTATACTACATTATCCATTTCATGCAATAATTAGCCAAACACATTCCTGTTGTTTCTATTTTCTCCTGGTACCACTGTTAAGGGGATGGCTAAGCTCTTGGGTGTCTACGCCACCACAATTTAAAGTCTGTCCCTATTTTTTTTTAAACCAGCCCCAAGACAAAATAAGAATTTGTAAATATCTGACATCAAGTACATTGCATAATTTACCTCTTCCTTTTGTGCATGTGAACATTATTTACTATTTAACGTTTGTGCAAAGAGGCAAGAACACGTTCAAAAAACCAGTAGCACCATTGCTGAAAGGATTTATGAAACACTTAAAATTCGTTATTTTTCATGCAGTTCTTAAATTCCATAAGAGCTGGCCCCATTCTGACACCTTCATATTGTATTCTAACGCCATCTAGTAATGCAGATATCGAACACTCAGAGGGTTAGCCATTCCCTCAAACCTTATAGTGCAGATTCTATTTTATATATTATACTTTTTCTGATCATTTTTATTTTTGTAGGATAAAGGAGCACCAAATACGGTCCACCGTGAATTTCGCAACATCCAATTTAATGCTTTCCTGGCTGTGGACGATTCCTCTCCAGACGCAGTTGTACTCTTAAAGCAACCAGGCGCAGATGGATTTCGCATAGATTCAGCGCCCTTATTTCAGGTATGATGAAACAAATACCGTAAATCGTGGATTAAACGCCCATGGACTTATGCAGTTAATTTAGCAAAAATAGGGGGGTGGGCTTTAAATCAAGCATTATCAATTTTCTAACCTTTCCGGACATCTATTACAGAAAATTCGAAGCTTTTGAACGATCTCTGAATGACCAATTTTTACATCCTTTTAATTGCTGTGAAGAAGGGAGGAATCTTAGGAGAGAGATGCCCAAGCCTTGTGCAGGTGCTAGGAGGTAAAGGAAGAGTCCACTATTACTACAGGGAGGGAGAAGGGGCCAGTAAACATAGCATGCAGTACTATCTTTATTCACATCATATAACTTTTAGATAATTTTTCCTGAAAAAACTACAATTTGAGGGGTGGGCTTTAACTCCACTACTTCATGATTTTGACTTTACAGCATTTTAGGTGGTGGGCTTTAGCTTCAAATGGGCTTTTAATACACGATTTACGGTAGATCATAAAGTGCTTCTTCTTTTTCTACGCATGGAAAGGAATTAAATCTTATTATTATTTCTAGGTTTCCTACGGAAGTCAGTGGTTCATCCACTGCATTTACACAGTACGGTCTAAAGAGAACGCCGCTCGTGGTATTGGTAAACGAAGCATAGAGTACCACAGTTTTATCGATGCAGCAACAAGGAAAAGAAGGGGCGTGCAGAATGTGGATAACATCGGCAACGATGGGCGAGGTACAAACATGCACCGCATCACATTAAACTATGGTACCGTGCGCCATCGAAATCCTGGTTCCCCCAGTTGGAATCCTGATGAGGGTAAAGTTGAGGTTGGGACTAGTCCGTCAGTGGAGACGGAGCTCTACCTCTTACCAACATTGTTAGGTCTTTCTGCGTCATTTCTGGTCTGTGCCATCATCATGGTGATCGTAATGTACAGGAGGAACAAAAACACATCCTCGGCTACAATGCCGACAAACACTGTGACAGTAGTGCCTCAGGGAAAAGGTCAGAGTACGGTTATTGTGCCGCATTACGTGTACAACAGCAATAGTGGTGATCATACAGAAGTTTGAGTGCCTTACGTGCATGACAGCACTGAGCGTAATGTTTTTATTTTAAAACACAATGCAAAATGAATGAGATCATTCATTATGTACATATCATTACTGTCTACCTCCACTGGCAATCAGAGTTGTGACAAAATGAAAAAGAAAAATTTACTTCAGAAGCAATACTAGTTTATAAACGTACAGATCGGATAACAAGAACATACTTGTTTATTTCCGTAAGCTGGTCACTCACGTAAAGGTATTTTTTGTCCTTGGGTGAATTTTAGCATTACAAACCCATGCCAAACAGGGGTGGCCTGGCACAGACGAAGGCCAGGAGGGAAACCTCGTCCTTGGGCTGGAGCCATAAGCGGCCAAATACTCGCTTTAGCCCGGGTATCAAAAAAAAAAACCTTTGTAAATTTTTGTCACTGGCCCTAAACTCAAAATTAGTTTTATTATTTTTTGTGTGGTGGAAGTGGTATGATATGCTCTACGACTGAGAAAAAGTAACAAATTATGTTGTATGTATGCACACAAAATTATTTTACAAACATTGTCTACAACGCCATAATCAATGTTTAGAAGAACAAGTGATTTCAAAATATCTCGACTACCTCGATGTCTCGACAGCTAAGCCAGATTTTGGTTATTTTTATTTTATATCTGTGCTTGAAACAAATATTGAACGTATAACTTACGTTGGTTAGGTTAGGGTACTGTGCCCTGCCAGTATTGATCCACTCAATTGTCGGCTAGGATAGCTACTACAAGGACCAAGGTGTTTTGGAGACGAGGGTGCTGACCACCAGGCTGCGAGGGCTTGCTTTGCACAGGGTTCCTGGGCACCCCTCACAGAGGGCTAGGGACTTACACCCCCACCGCCTCTTCCAGCTATCTTCGTTTTGGCACTCCCAAAATATTAAGTTAATGTAAACTATACCTAAAGATCAAACTAATTTTGTGGGCTGGAGATGCACCCAAGGACCAACCGAAAAATTAGAATACCATATTTTCTCACTGTGTAGGTCCCAGAATCTATTTTTCCCCAGTTTAATTAGACCTGCCGGTAAACAGCGACTGGCTTCTACTTTTAGAAACATACGATTTCCATGAGACGCAATGCAAGACAGCTAAGCACTGCACCATACTGTCTGTCCTAAAAACAAAATTATTATGGTCAACTATTTTTAAAAGCCAGTTCGCAGCCAGAACTTAACTATAATGACACCTTTTTGTAGAAAGATTCATTTGTTATTGTTTTATTGAGTCCATGCTTTCATTTCTTACATGAAATTAGTTTATGGGCTTATGCTTACCGCTTCAAATTTAAACAATGTAACAGAAAATTCGGGTGCATTAACGACGTGTCATCATAGCAAGTACACAGGTAGTAAGAAAGTGCATAAGTAGTAAGTACATATACTGAGAAAGAGGCTTTGCGCCAATTAGTGAAAGTAACCATACTTAAGGCCTCTTTCAAAAAAAAAAGGGGCTCTACTTGCCACTAGATTTCAACCTACTCCAAAAACAAATCAATATCAGGTCTCTCTTTTAAACTGCGACGTATATCCGGCATTGATTCTTTTTAAAGTGTTGAACTCACTTAAGCCACAATCAGCTGTGTAAGGCCCCTTTCACACGAACCTGGTGATGCCTGCATCCAAATATAAGTACGGATGCGGGCTCTAGCTCTTTGCTTTCACTTAAGTTCCCCGTAACAAGGTTTTGCCCGCATATTAAAAGAAGTCACATACACTAAAAATTGCATCCGTCCACATTGTGTGAAAACACGCATTCTGTTCAATGTACATACAACACGTTAGTGCGTGTATGAGCATGCATCAAAGTTATGAGATCGACTGATGCTTTCCTGACCCATTACTATTCAGTCGTACTCACTTCATGTGAATCAGGTCTGTACTTACACAGCACTCACATGAAATGAGTACGACTGAATAGTAATGGGTCAGGAAAGCATCAGTCGATCTCATAACTTTGATGCATGCTCACACACGCACTAACGTGTTGTATGTACATTGAACAGAATGCGTGTTTTCACACAATGTGGACGGATGCAATTTTTAGTGTATGTGACTTCTTTTAATATGCGGGCAGAACCTTGTTACGGGGAACTTAAGTGAAAGCAAAGAGCTAGAGCCCGCATCCGTACTTATATTTAGATGGCGGCATCACCAGGTTCGTGTGAAAGGGGCCTTACACAGCTGATTGTGGCTTAAGTGAGTTCAACACTTTAAAAAGAATCAATGCCGGATATACGTCGCAGTTTAAAAGAGAGACCTGATATTGATTTGTTTTTGGAGTAGGTTGAAACCTAGTGGCAAGTAGAGCCCTTTTTTTTTTAAGTAGGATGCCAGGCGATAAATGGAGAGAATATGGTAAAAAGTGCAAGATAATTGCTGAACTGAGGTTCAATTGATCTTAGGTAAGAATCCCCTGGAAGAAATTTAATAATTTAGTTGCATTAAAAAAGTACTTATTTATGTATATACTGTACAGTATCATTGATATGGTTACATATTGCTGTGAGCCTTTCCCATTGTTGTTAGCTAATGATAAACCTGGACAGTCATTTTTTTGTGTAATTCTTGGCAAATGCTTCTGCCCAATTCTTCCGTATTCTGCTTAACTCTCAGGAAGTTAAAAGTCCTTTCATTAACTTTGCCATAAAAACCCTGGGGCCTTATATGGATAGCAATCAGATAGTGTGTAAAATTGTAAACCACAACATCAGGAATTTGAGTGCTGACTTTCTTGACAGAATTGTAAAAATGTCGATTTGGTGTTTCAAATTGCCATCCATGCTTTAAAGGTTGAGGTTTAGTCTACCACAGCGTAATTTTAGTATTTGCTTATATCCCTGACAATACTAATATTAGTATCTGCTTTCATTGATTGCTACCAGAGAATATTCCTTGCTCCCATCGACAACGTTAACTGCTGACAATTCTTTTAACAAATCTTTTAACAAATCAAATTATTAAAATCAAACAAATCTTTAAAATCCAAACAAATTATTGCAAAAGATGGTAGATTACATAATTGTGTATTCCAATTGTGTATTATTGGACGGTGACAAGTCGGTAGCATGTGAAACAAACAATGTGAAAATAGTGTATTACCGCCACCGTCAAAATACTCACTGTTCACAATTCATCAGTCTTTAAACCAGCTCATCGCTACCTATGTCTAAATATGCAATAGCCGTTGTACGCACGCCAGTCAGGTACACCCGCAAAGTGTTACGTGGGCTAGTTTCAATTAAACTGTAAAACGGTTTATTACAAATTTGCAGGTATAGGGAAAAGTTAAAACAAACTGTACTATAACTTAGAGGTTTACAGCGTACAAAAATAAAAGTAACCCTTCTATGGTACTGAAGTACCAGTAACTTACAACGATCACTACTGTGCTTCTAAAAGGTGTCTTTGAGAATAGAACGTCCTTCTTTAAGAGTACCAGTCATTTCAGAGCACTCTTACTTGTTAATCCTACGCAATTTAATGCAACATTCATACCAATATCGTGCAGGAAACGGAAGTAAGCATTTTGAGGAAAAAAGCATGTCAAGTAAATAACACAGAGTTCTATGCGGTTGTACGAGTGCGAAGACTTGAGTACTAAATGCTTTACTAAGATTTGAGTGCTAATTGGAACCATACTGAAAAAAATTAAGTATTCCTCTAATTTTTCACTCATTTACCTACAAATTATAATTCCACATATTATAAATTTTACTGCCAAAACATAATTTAATATATTTCGTGTTTAAAATATTGTTTGACTGCAGCGTAAGTCAGTTTTTCAATGCGTATTTTTTGATAGGTAATCAGCTAGTTTATACATAAACTGTCTTATTAGCTCCAGTATTGAGCAGACAGTACGGTCATTTCCGTCATTTTTGGAAGATTTTGCACAGCTTTTATTGTATTCGCTCTTGGAAATATTAATGACACGATGTTTGTTTATTTGCAACCACTTGCGTGGCCTCCTCCACGGATGTCTTACTCAAGGGCAAATCAATGATTATACATGTTCAGGCAAGTCGTGTGTGCTATATTTTTACAGTTCAGGCCCGTAGAGATGATTGCCTCAGTTTGTTGTCATTTGACTACTTACTTATAAATACCTCTGGTGTTGGTCAGTGGAAGCAGGTTCTTCTTTGTGCGATGTTTTTCGAAAATCGGGATTACCTATACTGATACTACCCTGACTAACCAGAAGCAACAAACTTACCTATCAACAAATGAGGATATTGTCATTATCTACCAATTCTACTACAATTAGGTGTTATTTTATGTAGTACGAATTGGTGGAAGCCAAATAATTGTGCCAGTATTACGTACGGTATTGTCGTTGTCTTAATTTGATCTGTTATTTAAGTAGTGTCTGTATGTATTGTGTTAATTTTTTTAAATAATTTTTTTTAAGTGAATGAATGACTTGGTAAAAAAATTTTTCTGCTACTAATTTTGTGGTTTCATTAGAACGATTTATGTACGATATTACTGCCTTCTACAACTCTTACTAATGTCAGTCACCATGCAAGAAATGAAGCACTAGGGTGAGTTCATTGTTACACTACTTGACAAAATGGCACATGTACAAGACACCTTTGCGCAATGGGTACCCAGTGTTGGTACCAGCCTTTTTCCAGTGCCTTGCGATAAGTGCTTAAATCAAAGAATAACTGTGTGTCGCTGAAACATTTTTAAGCAGTGGCAAGTAAGTGATTGCAAAGCGAGTTAATTTGAATGTGTACTGACCGAATGGTGAGGAGTACCCAATTCACCTTTGTGAAGGTTGGTTACACATAGGCTATGGGCTTGAATTTGAGTTAAAAATACGATCAAACACTAATTGGCAAACCTAGGCAGAATTCACTACGTTTATGTGGCCTCCTAGAAAGTACCCTTTGCAATGTGCTGAGAAAAAAGCCAACGAGTCTTTACAAGACGGGAGAATGCGTCTTCAATTAAAAACACTACCCTCTGTATTGGTTTTCCTGTATGACTCAGTTTTGCACCATGCACAAAATGATTTTGCTACATTCACTCAAATTTATGTAAATGATGAAAAAGGTATACAGGGTGGAGCAGAAAGGAAGGGCTACCCTTACCAATCAAAGATGGTTAATGTTAGGATAATGAAACTTTGCATGGTATATAGGTGAACGGGGGGGGGGGGGGCAACTAACCGTGTGTCGATCACTGACCTTAACGCATATTTTCAAGGTCATCATGATGCTAACTTTTTAACCATGCTTCGTAGAACGCCAGTGTAAATTAGAAACTTGCAAAAAGCGCAACGAAATGTGTTACGTTAGTTTAAGAATTACGGAAATTGAAAGCATCATTCTGTTGTGCTGACCGAGTGGCTTTCCTGCCAAACAGTTCTGCCAGGGTCTTTCGTACACCACGCACTGTATTGGTAGGTAATGGTGTTGGCAACATACGCAAATTGGCATAATTCAGTAACCGTGATCAGCTCTGAAACAAAATCAGAAGTGTTGCCACTAGGGATGGACAACTTTAGTTTTATTTTCTAGATGGCCATGGCGACTAAATTATGCCAACTTGCATAATATGCTGTAGTTTGCTGCACCAATCTGTGTATACGTGTAATGTAGCAGATTGTGTCGAAGTCATCAGTATGTCAGTTGCTGTTTGTTTCCAAGCAGGCTTCACGTACTTTGGAGACCACTGGACTTTATTTCACACTCACTGTTTGGCAAGCAAGCCACCCGGTCAGCACAAGAGAATGATGCTTTCAATTTCCGTAATCACTAAACTAGCGTACCGAATTTGGTTCCGTTTTTTGCGATGTCAATGCCTCACCAATGTCTACAAGTTTCTCATTTACACTAGGGTTCTACGAAGCATGGTTAAAAGGTTAGCATCACGATGACCTTGAAAATGTGCCTCAAGCTCAGTGATCAACACGTGGTTAGTTGGCCCCCTGTTCGCCTATATACCATGCAAAGTTTACCATGCAAAGTATACCATGCAAAGTTAGGTGGCCCTTCCTGTCTGCCCCACCCTGTATCGGCGCAAGATGCAAGAAAATAGGAAGAGGGTTTGTCCTTTTTAAGGAATGCGATAAAAGCTGAAATCCATTCTTCCCCTTCTCTCTTTGTATTGAGGGAAAGTGGTCGTCACCCACCACTTTAAACCTGCGTACAGAAAATTCGGTCCCATTAAAATGCTTGAAAACAAACGTAAGCGAGTCTTTGTGACTTTCCTAATCATGCACATGTATTTTCAGGATTATTTCCCTAAAATAAAGCGGCAGCAAGACAACTTACGAGCTGGCCGTAAGTGTGTCGACCATTTTCCACTGCTTTTCCAAGTATTTTACACGGCTAACGACCAGTCACGTCCAAATGCCAATCCAACTAATGAAATCGCTCAAAACGGTGGCAACAGGTCAGGGTAAGCGCAACTAACGGGGGTTTCAACTCTCATGGAAGCGAATGGGCATGATGCACATCCTCAGAAGTGCATTCAGATGGTCATGTACACGTAGTGATTGTCTTTTAGCTTTTTAACAGCAAAGGGGGAATCTTGTCTTTGCAGCCCAGTGCATTTATAATACCAGGAGTGTAATAAACCCAAGGACGTGGTATATGTCATTAGCTCCTGATAATACCTAGGAGTCTTTAAATCACAGCGTGAAAGTGTGGGCTGCAAGAAGGTACCTCTTTACTAATGAAGCAGTTAGTTGAAAGAAGTTCTCGCCATTGTCTTGCGATGAAACCTACAAGACATTCCCACTAGCAGTATTGACAAGTTTGTAAATCGTACAGCAGTGATAATTTATGTAATATCAATTGATGTGAGTGACGCATAGTTCTACACGTCACATAAGGTTTGAGAAATTATGTAATTTTTCTTGAAATTGCCACTTTACCAGTTTTGTCCATGAAACCTCTTTTTATGCACTTTTGTGAAAAGCAATATCTTGTTCTATGCAGTTTCAGTTGTAATTAAAGTTATTTTTTATTATTTAATAATAATGGGAAGTGATCACTGGTTTCGTTTTGATACTGGGACCATGCTAATGAGAGTTAACATTTATTACTAACTGGAGCCAGTATGAACAAGTTAATTTGAAGAGTATGCCTAATATAAAAGGGGAACCATTGTGATTTGCATATTACCTGATAGTTACCTGTGTGTGTGTATGCACATACGCATGTGCACATGCATACATATACATCCACAAAATCTCTCTAAGAAATGGCAGGAGAAAAGAAGAGTATAACTGTGTAAGGAAGGCACACTGTATTCTGCAGTTATTTCCAGTGCCTGGCTGTAATAAAGCTCTGGATGAAACTACATGGCACCATCCACCAGTTCCAACAATTCCAGCTTCAATGTGTAAGTAATTGCCCGATTTCTGGCAGGGGGAGCTGCCCCCACATGGATCCACCCTTGCCAGCAAGGCAGGTTCACCAGACAGCTTGTGCAGCGTTCAAACATGCCAATGGGGGAGTGTGTATTCGTGTTTGCAGAATATTCCACTTTGATCACACCGTCAGCATCATCCAATATCCATGTGGTGTTAGTGTAATTCATGTTACAGAAAATTACGCAACCACCACCACATTGAACACTACACCAATGTTCACTTAAATTTTTGGTGAAGTTAACACCCGTTCACCTGCTTCAGAAGTTGTCTAACACTCACTAAAAAAAAGTCCGAAAGTACATGTTGAAAATTTATGCAAATTTAAATGAATATTGGTGTAGTGTTTAACGTGGTGGTTATTGTGTAATTTCCTGGACTCGTGTTTTTTTAAAACGCTGGTATTTTATATTCATGGTACAGTTTTAGCTGTTTTGGTCAAGCTTTCTGTGGTGAACAGCGAATGCGGGGATGTGCACACGGGGGAGGGTTAAAGGTATGATATGAGGCGCCGTCTGGAACATTAATAAGTTACCATACTTATATATAAAAGTAGGTTTACAAACGAAATAAAAAGAACTTTCTCATGAATAAACAAAACTTTTTCATAAAACGTTAAAACTTTTACACGAATAAACATAACTTTCTTATGAACAAATAAAACTTCTTCATTAATAAATAAAACCTCTTCATTAAAAAATAAATCTTTGTTATAAATAAAGGAAACTTTCTTATCAATAAATAAAACTTTCTTATCAATAAATAAAACTTTTTTATGAATAAATAAAACTTTTTTATGAATAAATAAAACTTTTTCATAAATAAAATTATCTCATTAATAAATAAAAATTTCTCATGAATGAATAAAACTTTTTCATGAATAAACAAACTCTTAACATGCTTGAACAACACATTTTTCCATGTGACAACAAAACTATTCCTTGCAAGATCGCTACTTTGTCACAAGTTGAGAAAACTCGACAGATAAAAGCAACATTTTCCCTTGCACACTCAAAACTTTACCGCATCAAACAAAGAAAGTTCGCTCGCTTGCAAAAAAGACTTTGCTCTCTCCCTAAGAAGACTTTTAGTTTTGTTGGTTGGCCGTCAGATTGCGCCACCACGCGTTGTAGGATGTCATGGCCGGTTGGAGGTGAGTGCTGCTGCGCAATGCAGTTTTGGCTGGTGCCACTGCTAAAATCTTTTACCTATCGTCATGGTGTAGAACACAAGCGCCAATCTGTCGGTTGGACTACCATTATTTCCCAATTTTTTCATTACATATGTGGGTGGGGATCGGGGAACTTTCAGGATTAATCCAACAAATTGGAGCATAAAATAACACTTGTGCTTCGATTAGTCCAGACATGAGGCAACTCCACGTGCAACAGCGTTGAATGATCTTGAAACGAGGAAGGTAAGGAGATCGCGTCTTCAAGCCAAAGCCGACTCGGGTAGAAATCACTTGTCTCGATCTGTTGGTTCAACACCAGATGACATGCGTACCAGAAAATTGACGCCTTTAGCGTTGCCTAGATAATTTTCCAGTTAGACGATTATCCCTTGCCCCAAATAAGATACCGGCGGTGTTGAATCAACATGGTAGTGCATTGCAATAGGAGGTCCCGTGTACAGTTTAATGAAGCAAACAAATAAGTTGGATAATCTTGTTCTACACCATGTCAGCTTCCCTTTGCACCATGGTGTCATCCTCGTATGCAACCGGAAGTGGCGATATGACGTCATCAAAATGGCCGCCGACATTGGTTAAGTGTTAATAAACACTTATATCTCTGCAACCACTTGACCGATTTTCTTTTTCTATAGCTCGTTTTAAAGCTATTGAGATGCACTACCGTTAAGGTCCCACGAGTCAATACCAAAAATGCAAAGGATTTCGCGGTATAGGCTTGCAAACATAAAAATGCCTGAATTTTTTACTGAAGTTTTTATGCTTAGTTGGAAATAACGGCCAAACAACGAGACTGGCGCATTACTTTCATGGGAATTAGATTATAGTAAATTCTGTTAGCTTTAGAATAAGCTATGGAAATTAAAAATCGGTTGAATAGTTCCCGAAATATCAACGCTGAGGCGAACGAATTTCACTAGGATGCTGCTATTCTGATGCTGATGCAGTAGTGGCAGTTTGTCGTTAGGCGGCGCTTATAATACGATGTTTGAACATTGTTCACCGGCATATAAGTCTACATCATCTTCTGAAGCAAGAATGAGATAAACTTTGATAACAATCATGTTGTAATCATAATCTTATGCATTATCAGAGTAAAGCGTTCAAAACTAAGATTAATGTCGGTATTTGCAATAATAGTAAATTGGCCTTCAAACAACGGTGTGATTAGGCTTTGTCAGGGTTTTTTTTGGGGGGGGGGGGAGGGGAGGGAATTGCTCCGCTCCTACTTTTTCGAAATAAATGCAACTGCAGTAAAACTGCAACGTTGGGTGTTCGTTTATGGCCGTTTATGTAAGGAGGGTTCTTCTAATGTGGGAAAAAGAAAAATACTAAACCTATTTTTTTATCGGCGGGCGGGATTGGGGAATAAAGTGTACGCTTATCAGTTAGACCACAATAAATAAATAAATAAGAATACGGATTCTAGCTTAATTATAAAAAAAACGTTGTCCTTAAATTTTTTATTTCTCAGTATTTAGCTGGAATATCTCGATGTTTTGTTCTTGCAGTTTCTTCATACATTTTTCTGAATGAAGAAAGGAAAGGAATTTATTTTGAGGAAAGGGAAGGATGAGAAAATAGAAGAGAAGTCAAATAAGCAATGTAACGAAATTTGGTTTTGCCTTCAAATACACTAACATTGTCGGTAAAAATTCTTTCTCCCCTTTATCTAATTTTATTGAATTTATGTCTCAAATTTCTACATAACGTTCCATGCAACCTGCGGGGCGAGGAAGAGGTAATCGCCTAACTGGAAAATCGCATAATTGGAACAACGTAACCAATTACACGTAACGTATACAGATAACGGAATATCGTCTAACACGAAATTCGTATAATGGA
>JAHWFP010039291.1:24027-42176 GCA_023313725.1 Lithobius niger | reverse complement strand
TCCATTATACGAATTTCGTGTTAGACGATATTCCGTTATCTGTATACGTTACGTGTAATTGGTTACGTTGTTCCAATTATGCGATTTTCCAGTTAGGCGATTACCTCTTCCTCGCCCCGCAGGTTGCATGGAACGTTATGTAGAAATTTGAGACATAAATTCAATAAAATTAGATAAAGGGGAGAAAGAATTTTTACCGACAATGTTAGTGTATTTGAAGGCAAAACCAAATTTCGTTACATTGCTTATTTGACTTCTCTTCTATTTTCTCATCCTTCCCTTTCCTCAAAATAAATTCCTTTCCTTTCTTCATTCAGAAAAATGTATGAAGAAACTGCAAGAACAAAACATCGAGATATTCCAGCTAAATACTGAGAAATAAAAAATTTAAGGACAACGTTTTTTTTATAATTAAGCTAGAATCCGTATTCTTATTTATTTATTTATTGTGGTCTAACTGATAAGCGTACACTTTATTCCCCAATCCCGCCCGCCGATAAAAAAATAGGTTTAGTATTTTTCTTTTTCCCACATTAGAAGAACCCTCCTTACATAAACGGCCATAAACGAACACCCAACGTTGCAGTTTTACTGCAGTTGCATTTATTTCGAAAAAGTAGGAGCGGAGCAATTCCCTCCCCTCCCCCCCCCCCCAAAAAAAACCCTGACAAAGCCTAATCACACCGTTGTTTGAAGGCCAATTTACTATTATTGCAAATACCGACATTAATCTTAGTTTTGAACGCTTTACTCTGATAATGCATAAGATTATGATTACAACATGATTGTTATCAAAGTTTATCTCATTCTTGCTTCAGAAGATGATGTAGACTTATATGCCGGTGAACAATGTTCAAACATCGTATTATAAGCGCCGCCTAACGACAAACTGCCACTACTGCATCAGCATCAGAATAGCAGCATCCTAGTGAAATTCGTTCGCCTCAGCGTTGATATTTCGGGAACTATTCAACCGATTTTTAATTTCCATAGCTTATTCTAAAGCTAACAGAATTTACTATAATCTAATTCCCATGAAAGTAATGCGCCAGTCTCGTTGTTTGGCCGTTATTTCCAACTAAGCATAAAAACTTCAGTAAAAAATTCAGGCATTTTTATGTTTGCAAGCCTATACCGCGAAATCCTTTGCATTTTTGGTATTGACTCGTGGGACCTTAACGGTAGTGCATCTCAATAGCTTTAAAACGAGCTATAGAAAAAGAAAATCGGTCAAGTGGTTGCAGAGATATAAGTGTTTATTAACACTTAACCAATGTCGGCGGCCATTTTGATGACGTCATATCGCCACTTCCGGTTGCATACGAGGATGACACCATGGTGCAAAGGGAAGCTGACATGGTGTAGAACAAGATTATCCAACTTATTTGTTTGCTTCATTAAACTGTACACGGGACCTCCTATTGCAATGCACTACCATGTTGATTCAACACCGCCGGTATCTTATTTGGGGCAAGGGATAATCGTCTAACTGGAAAATTATCTAGGCAACGCTAAAGGTGTCAACTTTCTGGCACGCATGTCATCTGGTGTTGAACCAACAGATCGAGACAAGTGATTTCTACCCCAGTCGGCTTTGGCTTGAAGACGCGATCTCCTTACCTTCCTCGTTTCAAGATCATTCAACGCTGTTGCACGTGGAGTTGCCTCATGTCTGGAATAATCGGAGCACAAGTGTTATTTTATGATCCAATTTGTTGGATTAATCCTGAAAGTTCCCCGATCCCCACCCACATATGTAATGAAAAATTGGCAAATAATGGTATTCCAACCGACAGATTGGCGCTTGTGTTCTACACCATGACGATAGGTAAAAGATTTTAGCAGTGGCACCAGCCAAAACTGCATTGCGCAGCAGCACTCACCTCCAACCGGCCATGACATCCTACAACGCGTGGTGGCGCAATCTGACGGCCAACCGGCAAACTAAAAGTCTTCTTAGTGAGAGAGGAAAGTCTTTTTTGCAAGCGCGCGAACATTCTTTGTTTGATGCGGTGAGTGTGCAAGGGAAAATGTTACTTTTATCTGTCGAGTTTTCTCAACTTGTGACAAAGTAGCGATTTTGCAAGGAATAGTTTTGTTGTCACATGGAAAAATGTGTTGTTCAAGCATGTTAAGAGTTTGTTTATTCATGAAAAAGTTTTATTCATTCATGAGAAAGTTTTATTTATTAATGCGATAATTTTATTTATGAAAAAGTTTTATTTATTCATAAAAAAGTTTTATTTATTGATGAGAAAGTTTCCTTTATTTATAACAAAGTTTTATTTTTTAATGAAGAGGTTTTATTTATTAATGAAGAAGTTTTATTTGTTCATAAGAAAGTTATGTTTATTCGTGTAAAAGTTTTAACGTTTTATGAAAAAGTTTTGTTTATTCATGAGAAAGTTCTTTTTATTTCGTTTGTAAACCTACTTTTATATATAAGTATGGTAACTTATTAATGTCCCAGACGGCGCCTCATACAACTCGCTCAAAATGTTTTAACAAAAAAAGGCTTAACAAAATAACCCTTTAAAACAAGGACACACTAACACTACGTCAGTAATTCGACGTGTTGTTACGTACAGAGGATGATAGAATATTAATGTGTGATTGACGTATGCAATTGGAGAGGCAGCATAAACTCAGGACACTACTATACATTCAGAATGCGTGGTGCACTGAAAATTATACATATTGCACATTACATAAAAAAAAAAAAACACGTCTCCTAACTTTTGCTACTGTAATACGGCAACTGAGCGATCATGCGATCATGTAAAAAACGATCAGATAAGGAGTTCTCACCTGAAGCTATTATAGTTGTTACAAAAACAAAACCTGAAAGTTTCGTTCCTTTACAGCTTCCCGTCCTCTTCGTTCTTTTTCATCAGACTTTTAAACTTTTTAAATTTAGTTTGCAGTAAATCTAACATTAAATTGGGGTGAGGGGGGGGGGGGGGGAGGAGGGAACGTACTGCATTGAGGGTACGCAAAGTTGGTTACTTTAAATTAATTTACTGTTTTTTTGTGTGTGTTTTAACCCACAAAATAACACACGCAAATATCACACCACAATTTCATGGCTTGGGTGGAAGTTGCTTTTGTTTAATCTTTGCTGCTTAATTTTTGTGTGCGCTGCATTTACAGCAAATCCAGTTTTATTTTTGAACCATCAAGTTTATAAAAATAAAAGACAAAAAAAAACACGCAATTCAGCGATATTTGAGGCTAAACAAACGCTGACGTAATTCCCACCAAAAATTGTTCATCCATACGACATACCTTTACTAGATGTACTTCTTCCATCCTTCTCTCCTAAACGAAGCATATGTAGATTGTTCCCCTGTAGTTCCGCTATAGATCAGAGTGGCGCTAATTATATCCCCCCTCTCTCCCGGTGCCGTTCCCGCCTGTTCAACGCAGTTTCGCCTCCACGTTACATTTGGTATTGCGACGCAAATTAATGTACGCTCATCATCGTCAAAAAGACTAAAATTGCAGGGCCTGCACCTGCTTAATTTTAGTTTTTATTGCCTAACCGAAAATATATTTTACCTGTTTTATATTAGCAGTTTTCCACTTTGAGCTATTGAATCCCCTAGAACTTGAAAGTTTCCCTCCCTGCCGGGCTCGTACCTTCCTGCGCATGCGTCGGGCTGCTTATATAGACCCCTGCGCTGCGGTAGTCTACATCATTTCTCCTCCTACCAGAACCTAACTCATGGTGGGGAGGCTTGGGCGGGAGTTAGGTAATGTATATTTTCGGTTAGGCAATAAAAACTAAAATTAAGCAGGTGCAGGCCCTGCAATTTTAGTCTTTTTATAGCCGACGAAATATTCATTACCTGTTTTATATTAGCAGACTTCGTAACCCGGAGGGGGGCTAGGTTCAAGGAGTCCCTGGGCCGGAGGCTAATTTCCCGCAGTACACGTCCCCAGGCACTATACGTCCTGATGAAGACCAGTCTGCCGTCCCAACCACTTTCACTCGTGGGCGGAGGTTACTTGCCCGAACGGAGGGTTAAACCACTCCATCCATATCCAGTAAGAGTGAGATTGGGGTGCGGTATGGCGAAAGGGGTATAATTTAATATTTAACGTATTATGGTTACAGAACATCATCGCATGCAAAGGTCAATTCATATGGGAACAAGGTGAAGAGATCAAAAATAGTGTATGAATCCTCTTACCTTGTGGGAGGCTGAAGAGCGGAGGTAGAGACGATGACATGGAGGAAGCAGGTAGGACGAACTTGCAGAAGTAGCTGCGGAGGTAAGATTGGTAAGGCACAACCAAAGAGCTGAAGGTAGGCTAGGAGTGGCGTCGTGATATAGGAAGGACTAGAGAACGTAGTAGAATTCGGAGGATACGGGACAATTCGTGGTGGGTTGACGGCTAAAAGAAAAATCTATAGTGGGCGGCTGTTGCAGGTAATTGGCGGAAAGTTGGGCGCGGAGGCCGAAGCGGAGGCGTGGGTGTGACCGGAGGAAGAAGGTATGCGTTGTAGTGTTTGTCCGTCTTTTCACTCCCACTCTTTTTCCCCGTTTTTTTTTTTTTTTTTTTTTTGGAATGGATTCCGGGATGACATAGGCGAAAAGAAGGGCCCGCCGCAGTATCCGGGCAGGATGCGCACAGAGGGAAGAGAAGTCACGGAAAAAAACAGACTGAAGGAGACGGATCCTGGCGAACCGTCGGTTGTAGCGGCGGAGCGGAGGAAGCCGAAAAAATATTGGGCGAGAAGAATGCGTACGAGATCCAGAGCGTTGACATAAGCGGACACCTCACCGAATGGGAGAGTCGAAGGTGCAGAAAATGAGAATGTCTTAGTCCGGTGTCATTCGAAAGCCAATCGTAACCCCTAATGCTTTGGAGCGGCAAGGGGAACAGGAACGTTGGGGTGGATGCCATGGAAAGCTGGAAGGAAGGTCGGTGAATCGTCAAACTGCCACACCGAATAACTAGAGAATCCGGGTAATGGGAGATTCTTCTTCTTGCTGCCAGAGAGTGGCTGGTGATAACTTGACGGGGATCGGAGGTGCCGATGTGTTAATCGGATCAACCGCGAGCAGAGGTAACGTTCCGGAGGGCACAGTAGGTAAAACCACACAAGGTCATCAGAAGCGGAGGAGAGCAGTGTTCTGTAGTACAGTCGAAGGAGCTTGCGGCACGGAGGTATCGAATGATGAACCTGGGGTAGGGAGCGGAGGTGTGCCTACGCCGGTAGGTGATGCCGGGACGGCAGGCGCCGTTGAAGAAGGATCCCGATACGGTGACGGGAGCGCCGAGGGAGCAGTTCGGTGGATAGAGGCCGGGGACGGCGTTGAAACGACACTCTTCGTAGCCTTGGATGAAGGGGGAGTTCTAAGAGAGGAGGGTGCATTAGGAGGGTGACGCGTCCGTGACCTGGCGCAATAATATGCCCTCCACGGAGGTGAGGAGAGGATAGGTGACACCCAGTTATAATGGGCCTTGAGCAAGGTATAGTTCAAGCCCTGTGAATAACACTTTCTGTTGATAATTTCTAGCTCATTAGACAGGGCGTCATTGGTAGCGCGGAGGATAGAATTGTCGGCTTGGAGTGCTTCCGTCTTGGTAGCAGACTGGCGGAGGGCAGGCAGGTCCGCCACGGAGGCGCGAAGGGTCGCATAGTCATCGGTGAACTGTTGAGTGAAGCGCAAGACAAAGTCAATATTGAAGTTTAAATTCTCCAATTCTCTGGCAGAAAGATGAAGCCCCCTAGACAATGCTTCACGGAGTACAGCCTGAGAAGGAAATGGAGCAAGCGGAGGCTTGGACGAGAGTGAGACGTCCTGTGGAACCGGAGGAGGAAGAAGTTGACCGGCGCCTTGTGGAACAGAAGGTGAAACGGCCGGCAATGTGGAGGCTGGTACAGGCGTTCGTAGATGAACTGGTGCGGCAAAGCGTTGCCAGGCTTGCTTGATCCTCACGGCGGAATGGGTCAGAACACTCGTTTTCTTCAGGATACTAGTCACAGGACGGGTACCAGACGGCCCACGAATGGCCGGGACCGAGTTGGATTTTGAAGGCGGAGCTGGAGAGGTTGGTCAACGGTCGGTGTGTTGACAGGAGAAAAGACAGTCCATGCAGCGGCGGAGGAGGAGGCACGAAAGAATAACTGGACGGAGATGCCGGCGAAGCTGGGACTGAGCGCTTGCGAGAGGATAAGTCCGATCTGCCGTAGTAGTTGTGTTGGTTGGTGAGGATCGTTGTACCGATGGGGAGGCGACTGCTGCGGCCTTCTGACTTCGGGCCCTATCAGATCTCTGCTTGGAAAGAAGATGGTGCTTTCTGATGAGTGTCCACTGTTCCGGAGATATGGAGACTCAAATTTTACACTTACACTGTAGTCCGTCACAAAGGCGGTGGCGTTGACAGCACGGATGTGGGTCAGTTTTGGGTTTTGACGACGATTGTGCAAAGCCCAGGCACTTACAGGGAACTGGCGAGGGGATGTTAATTTCTCCCAGCCGAAGAGCCGGGGATGGTGGTGGAGAGCGTTCGGAAGATGACGGGTCCACCATGGTTGAACTACCGTATACGAAGAGGTGACGGTTGGGAAAAAGGCGGGTGAGTTAAATAAGTTGCAAACGGTCAGGCAAGCATCAAGTGGCGCCAACTGTCGGCGCGGTGAGGAACGACAGACCGTATAAACCACCGCTGGCTGAGAGTAGAACCGGTTAAGGGGAAAGCAGGAAGCATGGAGGAGGCCAAAGGAAGCTCTCGTTCGGTCCATCTGCCGCATCGTCTGTCGGGTCGTGCCATTGGTGATGTCTGTTGATCCTTGTGGTTTTTTTTTTGGTAAAACTTTATTGTCAAGAAAGAGCGGGAAAGGGGGTAGTGGTTACAGAGTCGAGGGTGAAGGAGGAAGAGAGATGTCGTCCGTACAGCACGACCGTGGAAGAGTGCCGGTAGGAACGGAGGGCCCGGCAAACACGGAGGGAGGGTTAGCCGGCAGACGTGTTATGCCGGGAATTCTTGCCGGATGGTGGCGAATGGACCAAGGCGAACGTGGGCACAGGGAAAGGTAGTCAGGTGAGCCAGGCCGGAAGATGGCGGAGTGAAAATCCGAAGAATCAGCTTCATTGCAGGATAAGTCGATCTCGGCAGCAGCAGCTTGCGAAGCAGGAGGTGAGGCGGAAGGAGCTTGATTGAACATGGTAGCGGCGGCATGTAAAGTAGGAAGCAAGGCGGAGGGAGCCTTGTTCAAAGAGTAGGATCCCCGGAAGGATGGAAAAGGGACTGGAAGCCGGAAGCACCGTGGTGGTTGAAAGGTGGGTGATATGGGGCTTTCAGTTCCCAAGGGCACAGTGGAACCTGGAGACGGTAAGAGCGGAGGAGGATGCAAGGAGGTCCCGGAAATTGGTTCAACTGTGTGGTGGTAAGAGAAGGAAGCAGTAAACCGTCCCCCGAATTTGCTAAATGCCCCTCTCTGCCGAGGCGGAGGGTACGCTCGGGAAGGGGACGGACGGACGTTGTCGTGGCATTCGCAGGGGGGAAGTATGTTGTGTAGGTACGCAGCCATGACGCCGAGCGCAGGCCTGGTAAAGGTGGATCCGACAAGACTCATCGTATTGCGGAGGGGAAAACGGAACGCAACCAGCGGAGGCAAGGATCGAAGCGGAGGAAGGACCATGTGACACAGAAGCATTATGCCGGACGACAGAGTTCGTAGCGGAGAAGTCGTGAAAACAATCCTATGCCAAAGGAGGTAGCGGGTCACCCATTGGGACCGAGGAAGAGGATGGTGGCAAATCACGTGAAGACCTGAGGTCCGTGGAATGGAGAGCATTTATGGGACCGCGGAGGGTCATTTCGTGGTAGATGTGGGAGCGAGCACCCTAGTGGGTCCCGGTCGAGGGCAGTCTCGGGATCCTCCATGCCCAAGGAGGCGGAAGGAACGGTTAACCGTAACAGTAGGTATGCGGAAGGAATGCCAGCCGGTGACCTCCGCTGAATCAGCCGGTAAGCGAAGGGAAAAAGGCGGAGGTAAGCCAGCCGCGGAGGGCGGAGGTATGCGGTGGCAATGGTCTTCGGGATAGCTCAAGAACGAACGCACGCGGCGAACGCCCTAGGAGAAATGATATAGACTACCGCTGCGCAGGGGTTTATATAAGCAGCCTGACGCATGCGCAGGAAGGTACGAGCCCGGCAGGGAAGGCAACTTTCAAGTTCTAGGGGATTCAATAGCTCAAAGGGGGAAACTGCTAATATAAAACAGGTAATGTACATTTTTGTCGGCTATAAAAACGAAATTTCTTAAATTGACGCTATAAATAATTCAACTTTTTCTGTAATGCAAAGTAATATTATGTTACAATTTTGTTTTAATTAATATAAATAGTCTGAGCGACGACGTCACAAGACCGAATGATCCTGACGTTTATCGAGCGTTATTTGTCTAACCGACCCTCGACTCACATTTCCCTGAAGTTTTTCAACACCGCCACTGCCATTTCCTGCTAAAATTTGTGAAAAGCACTCGTGCAACGCTGACGTCATAGCACTGTGTGTACTATGACGACGGTTTGAAATACCTGGTTAGAGGGTAGCAATTTGTTTTCTCTAATTACAAAATCTGTAAAATCCCTAGTGTTTTGATATTTTACACTGCAACTCTCCCACCCACCCACATACTTGAATTTCGTCGGATCAGGCGTACTATCATCGTTGGATGTTCTTTCATTCTTGTTTGCTGAAGGGACTATTTGTCGATGTTCGTTTTCCTTTAACGGTGATTGGGCAGTTCGGAAATATGCAACAGGGGCAGTTTCCCAATTACCTTATTTTTCGAAGGAGGGTTTCGGAATCGAGCAACAATGTTTCAACAATATCAGCTAACCGGTGTCTTACGATTTCTACTGTAAACAACATTTTCATTGTTATTTGATGGGGTAGTTTCAAACTTCCGTTGTTCGCCAAAGGGGTATTTAGGAATCGAACCACGAGTAACGTTAATAGGTGTACACACCACCTAATTGCAGTAGTAGGCTAGTTGTATTCTTCGAACTATTAACACAGACTTTCCATAAATAATGGGGAACGGAAAGATTCAGAACACATGCACTCGCTTGTAGAAGCAGCCCCAAAGCTTCACTGCATGGCAGTTAAAACGTTCAGGGAAGACATTGTTGCTATTTTGTTTTCCTCGTAACTATTGTAATTATGCTCAGATTTTCAACATGGTTCCGTAGTTTCTGATGTTTGATGCTCGCGTATAACTTTGTAATTCACTTTTCTGTTGTATTTTGTGCCGTTTGGAAACTAGAATGCAGATGTCCTTGAATGTTGCTTTTAAAGTCATTGAAAATGTTTTGTTTTGCTTTGCCATATCTGATTTACATTGCAAATATATCTTCAGAATAAACTTATGAACATTACGTCGGCAATTATTTGCATGTGACTGACTTCTGCCTCACCGTCTATAAAGAACACAGTTTCTGGGGACATTAGATTGTGCCTCTCTGACAATTGAATCTCTGATAAATACATGTACTCAACCATTACATAGGTGTAACTGAATCAACAAGGTGATGTCAAAGTTATGACACCGTTGAATCGTGAACCATTTAAAATAATTTATTCTTGAAAAGACGTGAAACCATTAAATACATACTGTCCATATACTTGTGAAAAGTAACCAACCAATAACACAATTTTCTGTAAAAAAAACATGCTGGGTTGTACTGTAATCGAAAAAAGCAATTCAAGGGGGACTAACTATCACAATTTGGCACTAAATATCCTTTTGTTCTATGGCAGTAAATTAACATTTTGCGATTACAAACCTTTTTACTAAGGCTCGGCCAATACCAAAGTGTTGGCATCGGATAGGTATCGGCTAGCGGGTTTGATAAAATATAGATTTTTGGTGACATTTTCGCCAAAAATTGACCGTTTTGATGTTCCACGACAGAATTCAAACTGTTTTTTTCGAGAGCTTACCAGTGGTGCTAATTTCAAACCAACAGTGTCAGTCGTTCTCGAATTATTCAGCAAAAGCCAGAAACTGATTCCAAAAACACGCATTATTTCCAAAAGCTTGCTTGTAAACTTTGACAGTGGGAATTTTTCATCAAAATATTTTCTAAACCCAATATTATCACCGAAATATATATATATAAATATAAAGAGCTTTATTAATTCATTTTTTTAATAGTCAAAACAGTGAGCCCACTAAGTTTGTTGGGAGGAGCTGCAGTGAAGGTTCGGTATTGGCCGAGCCCAACTTTTTACGCAGTTTTCACTACATGACAGTGGATAGAACCTTACCTGTTACCCTATAATACAAAATGAGATGCGGCACTTCCCCCACAAAAATGTAGGAAGATAACCTCTCCTCCCAATTGCAAAATGCCACCATAACTTTGCTCTGTAAAGTATCGGCATACATAAGGACAATGAACCTGCCATGATTTTAAAATAGGGCAACACAGTCAAAACACTTTACAAAAAAAAATACGTAATAACAAAATGATTTTCAGGCTCGTTATGCAACCAGTGGTTTTTCTTTCTTTTTTTTTTTTTTACCCAAAAGAGGTTTTACTGCAATGTTCTTGACAATGGGGCAGCAAGTGTGGACCCTTCCGAGTTTTAGTATAGTAAGTTTCCCACAAAGAGATGCATGCATTTTTACAGTAAAAACCCAGTGTTATGTGTTTGACCCCTTCAAGATACCGTTTTGTGGTAATCAGTTTTCCTACTACATGGCGCGCTCTTCTGCGAGGTTGAAAACACATGAAAGACCAATCTTGATGGATAGGGGTATTGTCACTACAAGCCGTGCACTTTACATTTAAAAAAAAAAAAAAAATTTCTGTTTTTGTCCTTACAAGTACTGTGTAAAGACACGTAACTTCCACGACAATTTCTGCTCCGAATTAAAACTAAATTCCGTGAATTTTTCTTTAGCATTATAACCGTTCACCTTCACTCTCTTGTCATGTGCCCAGAAAACAATACTACGAATGTGCTTCAGTGCTAATACCACAAAAACACTGTGGCACTATTTAGGGCACTACGATAGTTAACACACACACTACCAGTACAAAATCACACAATGATGGCTCATCCAGTCAAGTTACTTGAGCACAAAATTGCCACAGAACCAGGGTTCGAAATTTCCAAATTTTGATCATTTGGTTTTTCACTTTAAAGACTTTTTTTGCACCCCAGCAACAGATTTTGGGTGCAAATCTGTTACTGGGGTGCAAAAAAAGTCTTTGAGGTGCAAAACCAAAATGTAAACCAACACTGAGTCTCGTATTTTATAGTCATCAAAAATGTTAACATTCATAACACCTCCATAATATGTACTGTTTTCCTGCACTTTGCTTAAAACTGACAACTTCGCTATTCAACTGAAAAACCTATCCCCATACTTTAACTTAACTAAATATAGTAAAAAATGGAGTTTACCGTATATTTCCGAATATAAGACGGTACTTTTTTCAAATTTACACCGTTAAAATAGCAACATCGTCTTATACTCGCGTTCAAATCCATAACTCGGTCAAATTTCGGCCGATTTTGACGTTTGAATACACCATTTCGATCATTTTTCTGAGAGCTATCCAATGGTGCTATCTCATGCCAGTTGCTCAAATAGTTTTTGGATTATTTAGCAAAAACTATATTGTATTGAAAAGGCCTCAGGAAGCAGCCCAAAGGTATTATTATAAATTTGGGTTTTGAATCCATGTCCAGGGGGATTTACTAGTATACAAACTAATAAATATTATACCAAACCTTACAAAAGCCTTGCTAAAGTCACCCATCTTATAATCGCAGTCATTTATTTTTTTGTAACATGCGAGCCCTAAAATGCTACTCGTCTTATATTTGAGGCGTCTGATATTCGGACGTATACGGTAACTTCTTTAGAAAGAATGGTGTCACAGGAAATCTAATTCCAAGCTGTTTAAAATGCCGCAAACCGTCTGTAGCTTGTGCGGTTCAAAAGTTACGAAAAATTCAACTTAGGCGTGCAATTTTGCACTTGCAAGAGTGGCATCTGGAGTGCAATTTGCCTCTGTGCATCCGAATATTTCAACCCCCCTGCAGAACCGTAGCAATTTTGTGCTCAAACCTACCTCATATGAGCCAGTACAGTAAGTTTGTACTGGTAATTAGTGTGTTAACTACCGTAGGGCCCTAAATAGTGCCAGTTGTATACTATGTTGTATTAGCGCTAGCACATACATGGCATCGTTTTCTGGGCACTTGACAAGAGAGCGCAGTTGAGCAGATGTAGTTACCTGGGTTTCCCCATCGCTGCCCGCTTAATTCCTCAGTTACACGGAGAACCCTAACTGTTAGGATTTCTGCTGTCACGTAAAGTACTCTTTTTCAGAATTTCACACAAGACCATTCTGCGATTCTTCTACGGATTTTCGGAAATTCGACATCTGCAACTATAACACTTGTTCTGCCAACAAATTTTCACTAGCGCATGACCCAACATTTTTTTTTAACGCACTCCAATTTAAAAGCAGCTGTGAAATTGGTGCATAACAGCATTTGCTGAAACTACTTGCCTTTACGCGTAGGACAACACCGCCCCCCCCCCCCCCCATTCACTTAAACTATGGCAATAAACATGACTACAAACCAATTTCCACTTCCCTTTACTTTTAAATGTCAACACTGGAAAACTACCAGTACCATTCTTTATTCAAAGTGCTGAACTAGCAGTCCGTAAAATAATAAAAAGTCACGAGTCATCAGGTTTTGAATCAACTGTTTAAAGCAAGGCCTATTCAAGAAATTGTTCAATAATGTAATGCAACAACATTGGTTCCTTGCTGACCTCGCATGTAGCATGATGCAAGATGATTACTGCACGAGTAACATCAACTCCTATTGTCATTAAAAATAATATTTCTTTTAACTAATGCTTGGCAATACATGAAGAGGTAGGGCCCACTGGCCCAAATAAAGTAAATAGTGAGCAAAACAAATTCAACAGCTGAGCATCCCTGTTTCAAACAGGTACTGCATTCTAAAAATATGTGAGTCACTTGTGAATAAAGGAACTAACAGGATGTCCCACAGATAACCGCTGTACGCAAATTGCAACGCAGTGAATTTGAGTACTGCCAGCTACCTCATTTGGTTTAAGCTTGTGTTATAACAACACAAAGGTCACAGTCCTTTTAGGCCTTTAGGACCTAAAGTAACTTTAGTCCTCAACGGCACGCACTGAACGCCATACACCAGTCACAAATAGTTCACTGCACTTACTGGCCAGCCAGAAGCAGCAGTGCACAGTTTTATCACCACTCACTTAACTAGATTCATCTCATTGTAGGTAAATTCTAGGAGCCGGGATCCATGAAGAGAGCAGATAGGGCAAAAATCAGGAAGACGACCCCACCGACAATGGTTACTGTAACAAAAACAAAGCAAAATAAGTGACCTAGACAACTTCTTATTACAGTCGATCATTACTGTAATATAAGACAAATTACAATTGTGCACTCGTAACGTAAAAAAAAAAAGATCACGATTAAGACGGATGACTTTCGAATGAAACTGTGATGGTGCATTGCTTTTATTAAATCACGGCTGTAGCTATCATTTTGTGCGTGGAGGGGGAAGACAGAATTTCGCAGGGGTGTGGCCTATCAACTTTTGGTACAGACGTCGGTACTTTCTTGGTATCAGTTTCTTGGTCTGGAAAATCGGCAACCAGCGATAACATTGGGGAGGATGGGCGGGTTGAGGTAATGTATATTTTCGTATAGGCAATAAAAACCAAAATCAACCAAGTGCAGGCCCTGGTATTTTAGTCTTTTTATAGCTAACAAAAATATACATTACCTGAATTTATAGCAGACTTCGTCACCTAGGAGGAGGGCTACGTTCGAGTTACCCGCAATACGAGCCAGCGACCCCAGGAACAAGTCCCGGTGAAGAAAATCCTGGAGTCCCAACCAATTACTCACGCCAAAAAGGAGCGGTGGCTAAGTTCGCAGTGCCTGGCCCCGGTTGGGCTTAGGTAGGTTTGGTGAGAGATTGGGGATGCGATCCTGTACCTATCGAAGATTGGAATAAAAAATAATATTATAATATAATTTTTTATTTGTCAGGATATCGCAATAGGGTGTCCTGCACCTTGGGGAACAAGGTATAAATCTGGTATTAAAGCATGAAACCTGCTGACCTTGTTGAGGGAGTGATCGTACAGAGTTCTGCGGCGTTATGATCCTCAGGAAAGTTGAAGCATTCGGCGGACGTAGTTGCAAGACGATCGGTAGTTGTTGTAGTATCGCTGTGGGCACTTTGTAAATGTGAGGGTTCTGATGTCGAGATGACAGTGACCAGGCGGAGGGCGGATCGAAGAAAAATTGTTCGATCAGCAAGGCAGCAGGACGTTGCCAGCAAGAGTTGCAAGAGAATCGTAAGTCGCCATAGGATCGCTATAGGTGCCTATGTAGACGTTACATTGATAGTAATCCGGCGGAGAGTGGATCAGGCATCATTGCAGAATCGAAACAAAACTAATGTCTTTTTTTTTTTTGTGGAAAGTTAGCGAACGCTGCTAGTGAGCCAAGCAGAAAAAAAGTTTAGATGTATGAGGATTGTAATCCGCAGCTCAAGTTTTCTTTGGGTCACGGAGTAGGATCTCGTGGATCCGATCCTTAGCAGAGTGTGGAGATTGTTGGTGTGGGAAGTTTCTATTGAAGGATCTGGAATCCTGTTAGTTCTCTTAAGGCAAGGGGAGCATGGTGGATCTCTTGGAAGAGGTTGTCGAGTTTGAAGTGATATCAAGGGTGATGAGGCGGCGAGTGTAGGCCCTGTACTGCCAGTGAGGAACATGCTGGTTGTGATATGGATGGCGAAGGTTTAAACAAGATCGTAGAAGCCTAGTACGCATGGGATTGCTTGATATGTGCAAAGGTGGCTGTTGATGGTGGAAGGATCTGGTCTCCCTCCCTTTTGTTATTGTGTGGGAGTACTCGAGTAATCCTGGTGGATCGGGACGGGAGGACCGTGATGAATGGGTAGAAAGCGAAAGACTGGTCCCAGACGTTCTTGTGTAGTGTTCCGGACTACAGTCCCGGTGTTGTCGCTGGAGTAACTGGTGCTGGAGGCGTGTGATAGAGGCTCGTTGATGATGGGTGGATTGAGTCCTCCCTTTACCTTAGATGGAGGCAAGAAGACAGGAGGATCGGTTTCGATAGGATCACGAAAATGGGACGAGACAGGGTCTGGGGTCCATCATAAAATGTCTTGATCTACGATCTCGGAGGTGCAGCTGGCGAAAGATGAGTTGGAGGCATGATGGCAAAAGAACAGGAGGGCCTTGCCGGATCGAGCTGCCAGGTTTGGAGAGTAGGATTGAACTAGGGGATCGGTGATGACTTATGTTGGAGCGGTGTAATGAAAGGTGGCTTGGATCTCACCAGGACAAGAGGGGAGCCGAAGCGGAGCAGGAGGTTGAGTCCTATACTATTGAGTCTTACACTGTTGATAACCCAAGCATCTTCATGTTGGAGGCAGAAGGTCCTAATGGAATATGGAACACAGAGCGTGCTGGACAGGCCAGTGGATCGTCTGTTGTTCCCCGAATTTTGTGGGATCGCGGAGCGAAGTGCAGGCTTGGAATGAAGCGGGGTGCAGCGAGAGGCAGCAGTAACGGCGGCCATTCGAAGGCAAAGTGTTGGGACGCGGTGTGTAGTTGCAGGACCCAAGAAAGCAGGAGTGTAGGACAATGTTGACCGGATCATTGGTATCATAGGCATATCCATGGTGCATGGCCTTATAGGATACGGAACGTACGGCGGATGGCAGATGGAGCTGTATGTGGATCAAATCCGAGGGGGCTGCGCAGAAGTGTCGCGCAGTGGGTAGCAAAACTGATAACGCACGCAGCAGTTGATCCGTGGAGCAGATGGCTTCCGTGTTGAAGGAGATCGTATCTGTCTCGTAACTGTCTTCTGGTAGCCGAGATGTTTCCCCCCTTTGCAGAGCAAGCCAGGGAGGAGAACAAGGAGGGATCGAGGAACACAAGTTGGCTACAGAGGCTTGTCATGGCGGATAGCAGGATCGACGGTACGGCTTCATAGTTTGGGAAGTCGCTGAGCAGAAAGCAGCCGGAGTGGTGGTACGTCCCCCCCATCTCTTCTTACTCCGTGTAAAGTAAGGCAATAAGGAGGGAGGAAGAGTGTGTGTGGATTGTGAATCTGTCTTGATGAGGGCGGGTAAGGCTGAGGCAAATCGCTGTGTAGACAACAAACGACGGAGGTTTAACCCAGCCAAAGGCGTCCTGAACACTCCCCTTGAGGAACGCGGGGACTGAGCCCGTGTGGATGGCCGAATCCTTTGAGGGACTGAGTGTGGTATTGCCGTTCCTTATGGGAGCAGGTGCCCCCCCCCCCCCTGAGGGGTTGAAGGTTGACGAATCGAGGATCGACGGGGAGTGCTCGCGGGCAAACACGCTTGGTGAACGCCCTAGAAGAAAGATGGCAATGATCCACTGCACCGAGCTTATAAAGGTTCGCCTACTTCCGGTCATGCGCAGTAATACGAGCTCAGCAGTGAAGACAACTTCCAGGGGATAATCAATGCTCAAAAGGGAACTGCTATAAATTCAGGTAATGTATATTTTCGTCGTCTATGAAATGGCAGTTATGATAACCAAGGATTGCTTTTAATCTGGGTTCATTGCTGCTCAGTCCAATATTGTGGTATGAATAGACAATACAGTTACGTAACTTTTAAAATGAACTTCTCGTGCTCGTTTTGTTGTTTTCTACGTAATTACCTGTTCGAACTGATATTCTCTGGGCTACAAATCGACCTCCAACCACAGCAAGCGCTGTACAGAAAGCATGTCCTAGAATACCGCCCAGCGTAACACCTATGGCATCCTGAAACAAAAATTAAATTAGTAATATAAAACTTTACTAAGTAGTAGTTGGAGAATGTTCAAATATTGTCATCAGAAAGGGAGGTTTGACTACTGGTGAGGATTGCTCACAAGGGGAAGAGGGGGTGGCCAGTTGATGATCTATGCACCGCTACCCCAGTAAAAGGATGGAAATACGAAAAGAAAAAAAAGACGACGAATATACAGTGAAAACACCCTCTTGGGGGGTAGGGGGTGTAAAAGTTAGAAATGATGTGTAAAGTAGGAGGGGGTATTAAGCAATTGATGACGAGGGGCAGAAGGGGGGAGGGGTTGAAAACAGCCAATTTCTTGATGACGTAAATACTTGAACGCCATTTTTAGCCGGCTGGGCTGAGGGCTGGGAAAATGTTCTTTCTTGTTTGCCAAAACATATTAACCTGATAATTTTGCATTATCAGCAGACCTCGTGAAACGTGGTGGCGGGCACCGATCTGACGGGGCGCCCCGGGATGCAATCAGGCGTTCCCCCAACAATTTTTATTATGGTAAAAATTCGCACTTTATTCAGAACAAGGTGATGAAACAGGAAGTTGGATCTCTTCGTGGGGATTGGTGGCCCTGGGTTCTTGCTTCCTTCTATGGATGGTTTGCATCCTTCTATGGATGGTTTGCTTCCATCATGGGATGGCTTGCTTTTGCTTCATTCTGTATGTGCTTAAGGGGGCTTGACCAGAGTTCTGGCTGCGACGATTAGTCCCAGCCGGTGTAGTCCCTTCTCTTCACGTGACATGTTCCTTAGATAGTGGGATATGAATGTCGTTGAGTGACGCTAGGAAGCCGCCTGTAGGATTTCTTCTATTGGAATGGCATTATGGTGTGCCCATGATGTTGAAATCACTGTGACGTCGTGTGCTGTTGCTGTTTCCCTTTTAGGTTGGCTTTGTCGTCGGTGACATCGATTGTTTTTCTTCTCCAACGAGAGGTCATTGTAGCTAAGGTTTCTCCTGTTTGTGAGTCTTCAGGTAGGAAAAGTGGGTTTCCGTTTTTCCGGATGTTCTTGTGTGGGT
Organism: Lithobius niger; assembly: GCA_023313725.1. Taxonomy (NCBI): domain Eukaryota; kingdom Metazoa; phylum Arthropoda; class Chilopoda; order Lithobiomorpha; family Lithobiidae; genus Lithobius; species Lithobius niger. The sequence continues at coordinate 24,233 of JAHWFP010039291.1, read as the reverse complement.
TCAGGTGAGGTTGAGACAGATAGCTCGGACAGGGCAGTTTAGAAGCGATCAGGCTCGGAATCCCGGATTTGGGTGAAGGGTTACTGATGAGAAGTTTGGCCAGAAGGGGCTCTGAGGAGGAGAATGCTTTGGCTTCCTTCGGCTACTTCAGTACCTTTAGAAGGAGTTCGAATCATGGAAACAGGTATGCGTAAAGGTTGTGCCGT
>JAHWFP010039291.1:0-19230 GCA_023313725.1 Lithobius niger | reverse complement strand
TGTATGTTCCGTACACAAGGTACAATATAAAGGATATAAAAAACAAAAAAGTTCAGAAAATACATTGGGGGCAACAATAACCAGAGGATTAGGACAGCAGACTATCCTCAGCGTCTTGCAGGGCTGCCATGCCCTGAACATGGTCGTGAGCACGTTGCCGCAAAATTGCTAGGTCCCTTGGTGTTCGAACTTCGCACCAGCCACCAAGTGATAGTAGTCCCTTTGCAACAGTGCCTCCCAAGCTAAAGCCCCAGCTTTCAGGGCCACTCCGACAAGTCTTCACTAGCTGATTGGTTGACGCCAGAATCGTTCTCCACAGGGCAGCCTGCTTCATCAGCACCGCAAGGTCGAGCGTGAACATTTTGCCATCACGACAGGCTTGATGGTTGTGACAGTGTCGAGGAAGGTGTTGAACCCGCTTAATCGCCCCATGATAAACGACAGCAAGTTCTTTCATGGTTGTTTTTCGGAAGTCTACACATGTTGAAATGCCGTAGAGTCCAGTAGCACGAGTCTTAAGAAGCTGGATTTTACATTCATCAGATGCAAAGCTGAAGGTATGTAGCACCATGTTAGCTGACCTACAGAACTCGCTACGAATCTTTCTCACATGAGCGTCATCAGTTAGGTCGGCTGTAAGTTCCACTCCAAGATAACGAAAGTTCGTCACCCACGATAGCTTGTGTTTATTCATTAGTAGGGGGGCTGTATCTTCTTTACCCCTCCCAAAAACCATTCCAACAGATTTGTTGGCATTGAAGGTAAGGCCCTTGTCGCATGTTAGGTATACGAGTCTATCCAACAGAAACTGAAGTGCCCGCCTGCTGGGAGCCAGGAGGACGATGTCGTCAGCGAAGGCAACGATGTTCACGGCAACGCCATTCATCCAACAGCCAGTTGACATTTTGGAAATGCTAGAAATTGCTCCATCGAGGACCAGGCAGAAGAGGAAAGGCGATAGGGGACTTCCCTGTCGTACTCCACAAGTGGCCGTAAATGGGTCAGAGAGGTGACCTTCCCAGTTTACCTGGATGGCTTGTCTTTTGTAGCAATTGGCAATGAGGTCAGTGATATACGAATGAAGCCCTCGCTGACGAAGAGCCTGAAACACTGAATAGTGAGCCACCTTGTCGAAAGCTTTAGCAACGTCCACAAAGCAAGCGTACACCCGTGAACCCGCTCTGCGATATCTCCGGATGGTCTCCTTTACAGTGTACACTGCCAGTGAGGTGGAGTGCTTCGTTTTGAACCCGAATTGTGCATCACACGTGGAAGTCATGGCTTTGATGCGACCCAGTATGACAAGGTCCAGGAGTTTAGCAATGGGACTCATTAGTGCGATGCCACGGTAATTGTCACTGGTGGTGGGGTCAGCAGTCGTCCTTTTCAGAATCGGTGTTAAAATAGTTCTGGTAGCAGGCTCTGGAGAATGAGCATGAGCAAGCGAGGCAGAAAGGATAAGGGCAATAAAACTATGAGCCACATGGCCAGCGAAGCGAAGATGTTCTGCATTTAGCCCGTCAGGGCCAACGGCCTTGTCCCTCTTCATGGCAAGTAGCAGGTGGCTAACCTCTCGGCGGGCATTCTGTCCTACGACTGGAATCGGTGGTGTTAGTATCGCTGGTAGTTTTGTCCTGCGGTGTCTCGGTGAAGATATTTTCGAACCTGCACTTCCACATGTTACAGATAGCATTTGGGCCATTAGCTTCATCGACAGTATCGATGGAAGGTCTCGTAGCACGCCCAGTCCGTCGAACAGCTGCCCAGAAACCAACATTGTCACGTGCGTGAAGCGTATCCTGTAGTGCGGCTGCCCGGAGGGCACGGTCGTTCAAGCGGCACCAGCGCAGAGCATTCTTGAACGTCCGTCTAGTGTCGCGGCGTGCTTCATAACTGGCTCCCGTTCCGGGCCTACCATCACGAACCCAGGTGGAATGAGCTTGCAGGTGAGCAGAGTAGAGGCCTTTGACGTGGTCATTCCATCCAGGTATTCGGCGTGCGCCTTTGGTCGTTGGGTGACTTGGCAGCGTCTGATGGGCCGCCTCCGTAAGGACAGCAACAAGCAGGGCTGCCTCTCTGTCAATGTCTTGACGGTGAGCATGTAATTCACACCTATTACTTCTGCAAGTCAATCCATCAGATGCTTCAAAAAGCATGAGAGCGTTTGATACATGATCGGCATATGCTCTTCTATGCTCAATTGTATAGTCCCTCCAGCGTATTTTTGTGTGGCTTACCCGTGATGTACCCAAGGTTGGCAGCTGGGTGTCAGCAGACGGTGAAGCGAACGGCAAGCCCAAGGCGATGCCTAATGGAAGATGATCGGAGCCCAGGGTTGTTTCATCGATCCAAACCTTGACAACGGCATCAGCCATCCGTGTTGTACCGCAGATGTGATCCAACCAAGATTTTACGTCCTGAGAGTGACTAATGTACGTACAGGTGTCATCCGGCAGCACGCTATCAAGGAAGGACAGGCCCATGCCCACCATTCCCTCAGCAACCAACTCAGAGTAATGACAAGCCCTTCTGAGGTCGGCATTATAATCTCCAGCAACTAGAATAAAGTCAGTGTTTACTGCCTGTATGAACATTTCAATTTCGCTAAGAACCAACAATAGCTCTTCATAGGTATCTTCACCGTGCTTGTCCGTAGGAGCATATACTGTAGCAATGGCAAAACGCGTCCCCTCGTTGATCTGGAAGGAGAGACCTAATACTCTGGAGCTGTCAAAAGAATGTACAGTAGGGCGACCGGCGCATAGGGACTTCCGCCATAGTATGGCCGTGCCACCGTAAGGACGCCCTCGATGCACGGAAGTGGAGGTGTCGACCGGTGAAGTGGCCACCGCATGGAATTCGCTGTGAATACCATTTAAATAGTCCAACTCGTAATCGCAGAGCCATGTTTCTTGCAATAGCACAATATCCGCTTGACTACATAATTTTTCAACTTCAGGTTTGGCACTTTTCACACCTGCACAATTCCAAGTAACTACCTTTAACTTGTTGAATTATAAGCAGTACCTTCCGTCATATTCGCTTGCTTGCGCCAGAAATAGGGCCTCACTTCTGTGTCCAATGGCCATTTTTCACCATCAAGTATGGCGTCTCGAAATCTAATAGGAATATTTACCCGGAAAGTATTAGTGCGTCTGTTTTGTGCCCGGTTGGGCAGCAGTTCACACTGTATTAGCTGTTCACTCAGCAGCATTCACTGTATCAGCAGCTGTATCAGTATCAGTATCTGTATCTGTAGCTGTATACTGTAGCTGTATATCTGTAGCTGTATATCTGTAGCTGTAGCTGTAGCTGTAGCTGTAGTATCTGTATCAGTAGCTGTATCTGTATCAGTATCAGTAGCTGTATCAGCAGCATTCACTTTTTAGCACTTAGTTGGTTCCATAAAATAGTGCATTGACTAAGTAGGCCTATTCTGCAAGAACATTTTGAGTGAAAAACCATACAAATTGTCTGAAGACTTAGAACTAGCATGTTTTATTGCAACCAGCAGTTGCATTTTTTGGGTTGTATAAAAAGTGAATTTGCTAGGCTAGTTTGGGTGAATAAAAAAAATCTTAGCTAGAATTTCAAATCGTAATGTTGCAGAAAAGTTGATTTTCGACCTCCTAATCATTTCTCAAAAGGGGAAAAAAAAACCTACAAATTTTTTTGAGGTACCCACCTGGGCCTAAAGTTTAACATTACAAGTCACTAGGCCAAACACCGAATTCTGTGAAAATATCTTTCGACTAGTTTAAAATATAACTTTAAAACATTATCCCATTTGGTACCTTTAGAGACCAGTAAATGACACCAAAATCAAAAACAATTTTTTTTTCTTTAGAAAACAAGGTGAATTATCAACCGCAAAAATCAACGAAAAAAGCCTTTTTGGCTGATTTAAAAAAAAACACATTTTAGGGAGAATATTTTAGGCAGAAGCAAGCACAAGAAAGGAAGCCTGAAGAAGATAAGAGAGACCGAAATTAACACCACTCGGACTATTAGGCCTATCGAAAATTCGCAAAATACCGTAATGAGAGTATTTTTGTTTTTGAATTTGAGCGTTAAAATTGTGATCGAACTTTACTGCACTATTCTGATTTGAAATCTTAAGGATTTTTTTTAATCTACCCTGCTAGGTAAGCTTATCATACAGTTGTAGGCTATTACTATAAGGATAAAGTAGCCTCATCATTAGTTTGAGTATGCTAGGCCATTGTGGAAAATGTTACTTTGCAATAATTCAGGAAGTAGCGTACATATTGCTTAACAATTTGAATTTTGAAAATAAATTCTTGAAAAGTATTGCTTGACATTTTGAATTTCAAATATCATTAAACCACTTAAAAAAATAAAGTTGGTTCTCATGCATATTTATGAAATCTGTGCTGGGCAGATTTAATTTTTTTTGTCCTTATTTTGCTTTACATTTTAAGGAATTATTTTTATTTTGGGTAAAATAAAGAACACTGCCACATAATTCTTCTTACCATCTGTCCATACAATTATTTAATGACAAGAATGGTAATTTATATATCATGGTTAACTTAAGACCATTTTTGCCGCGTCATTTATTTTTATTTTTTCGTCGAAATATCGATGCGGTGGGGCCTGAGAACCAACTACTTCTTTTTAATGGCCTAAACTTTTTTTCTTACCCGCGTAATGCCGCTGAAAACGGATTTTGAGCAGCAAAAAATGCTGTTTTTTCCCCCCGCCTAATGCCGCTAAAAACTGAGTTTTGACCCGCTGAAAATGTTGTTTCAACCCCGCGCTAAGTGCCTGTCTTTGCTGATGAGGTGCGCCCTTTCATTTCCCGTGCAAAACAAGCTCGGAAGTAAAAGCTGGGCCGTGGATGAGTGACGAAAAGCTGGAGTCGACAGGGCAGGAGGTGCGTTTCTTCGGGAAACACTGACAAGGTGCGGCCTTCCATTTCCTGTCCATGACGGGAGAGAAGCGAAAGCCGGGTTTTGATGAAAGGATGAGTGGAAAATTTGCGGCAGACAGCTATTTCTGCACGTTTGAAGCTTGACGGTGTATGTGTTTTTGTTTCACAGAAGAAACGTTTGTCTGGCACGGGTCTTGAAGCAATGCCGCTAGGACGGGAGGAGGCGAGTTGTTTCCGTCGAGGCTGACATTGGCGCTCCGGCCTGGGCCGGCCGCCAAGCGGTCGTCGTGGACAAAAGAACAGAGGGTATGTATCACTTCACGGGAGAAGTCTATGGCTTGGTGGAGATCTTCTTACAAAAGCCGAATGACGGAAGGAGGCGGAGTCTGTCTTGAAAATGTGTGACGTTTTCGTCGTAGGCGACATGGACGTCCCAGTCTAGGTCGGCCGCCCAGCGGTCGTTGTGGATGAGAGGCAGTGGCTGAAAGGTCTATGGGTTGATGAGGCTTGGCGAAGCTTTCGTTTGGCTTCGCAGAAGGCCGCCTTGGCTTGCCGTAGGTCTTCCTCTAAGGTCGAGATCGAGAGGCGGTGTCGTACATTGGCCGTGTGCAGCGGCGAGTCGTTTTCGTCATTCGCGACATAGGCTTCCCGAATAGGTCGCCCAGCGGTCGTCGAGGACGGACAACGGGAGAGCACAGCATCCGGAGTTGGGCCGATGGCCGAAAGGCCGTCATGGGCTGAGTCGTCTTCGGCGAATGCCATAGAGATGTCGCGAAAGAGCGAAAATCCATAACGGGAGACTGGCGAACGAGATGACGCGAAGGAACCTCTGGAGGGAAATGAATGCCGGAAGCAGCCATGCTCCCGCTTTTATTGAGGACTACGTCGTGCAGGCGCAGGAGGGACATGCAAGCAGGCGGCTACACGCAACCGAAAAACCTCCAGGGAGACATTCCATTGAGGACAATGTAATGTAAAATTATCAGGTTAATATGTTTTGGCAAACGAAGAAAATGATTTTTTAATATATTACAGAAATTCTCTTAATAAATATGTCCTAAAAAGCGGATATTGGGTACTAAATATGGGAAATCATTAGTAAACTTGGCTTTGCTTAGTATTATATCTTTTGCATTTGCTGTTTCTTAGTATCTTCAAAATACTAATCTTCAGTATATGCTAAATCGCTTTTGAGTTTGCTTTTAAACGCCCAAATTTTAAAACTTTTAATTTACGTTTTATTACGATAAGTTTAGCTTATCCCCCACTAGGAGCGCTGCTGGCTCTTCCCATATAACAATGGTATAGCGGTCACAGCTCTCACTTCGCTTCGGATACTGGTGTAGTTAACAAACGGAGCCCCACGCATGTTTTTTTTCACTGGCAGTTCGCTACTTCGCCGTTTTGTAAACAACATGGTTGTCAACAAGCCCACGCTTCGAGCCCTTCTTGCCTTCGGCAAATTTGCGACGTGCACTTGCCAGAAAACACTGAAGGAAATTCATCCTGCCTGCCACAGTTGCCAGACATGCAATTTCATGGATATCCTATATGAATTATATATATACTTTTTGACGAATCTACGGAAAAGAAAATTTTACGAACAGGGAAAAAATTAGCACAGAAGAAAGCTCGGCTAGAAAGATGTGAACGACCGTCTACTGAAACTCCTTCTACATTGATCAAAACTCCACTCGATTGTCGGCTAGAAGGAATGAGTACAAACAATGTAGTTCCTTTGATGTTATCGGAAGAAACCATTGCGAAACATAGCGGTAATGTTTTATTAAATGTCAAAGTGATTCCAAAAACAGACGACGCGGAGTCTTTGCTGTGCGGAGACGAAACCCCACTTGCCCCTACCAATCTCCACCGTGTGATTTTGGAAGCGAAAAAATCCACCAGAGCTGACATGAACGTTTGCATGGATGCAATGCGAAAAGAAATGAATTCTGAGGTGAAATCGAACATCGACAATCGTTTCAATGCTTTTGAAATCAAATTCGTTGCATTTGCTGCATCTGTAGGGCATGAAAGGTTTAAGTCTCAAGCATCGTTTTCCGGCGCGGCGAGAGCCGCACACCATTCTCCTTTTTCTCGCGAGCCTGTTGTCAAGGAGCATGCAACAGTTCATGTCGTTAAATTGGATTCAGGTCGCATTTTCTAGAAAACGGACGATGTTTCTAAAATAAAGAAGTCAAAAGTCACGGTAAATATTAACATGAAGCCTAGCAATGACAAGAGTTAAATCAGGGTCAAATGTGACAGTTTCTGAACAAACAGACATGCCTTATCCGGCATCTAAGAAAACAAGGCAAAATAGTCTTTCATGAAAATAAATCTAAAATGACAAAAGTACCTAGACGCACAACCCCCTAAAGTGTGTTCGTGGATGTAGCACCCACCCCAAAATAAAAAAAACCTTAAAAAAAAAACGTAAAATCTCCTAAATTGTGTTAAGTTATTGTTCTGCCAGAAATAAATCCTGACGACCCGGTAGCGGATTCTCTTGTTATCATTGGGGGAAAAAAGCTGCACGTCTTCAACCTACCACAATCTGAAGTAGCATTTTGTCAGCTTTTAAATCAAGAATCCCTGAGAAGGAATGGGGAAAAACCTCTTTAAGTTTCCAAGCCCTTCACTCGGCACAAACCCAAATTAAAGAAATTTTTCTTTCGTTCTTCAGGGAGAGGAGCTCCATCTATACAGTGCTGGGCGGTATCGGTATTTTTACCGCGGTTATCGGTATTTTTTGAATACCGAAACCGTAATCGGTATTTGCATAATACCGAAATACCGTACATTTTTAGTGTCTAGCTGATTTTTTAATAACTTCGCCAATTTTTGGCCGATTTGGACATTCCAATATACCATTCGAAGCGCTTTTTCACCAGCTTTCCAATGGAGCTAAATTCAAATTGATAGCATATACTGTTCAGAAATTATAGGGGAGAAAACCAATGACCAATTTGCAAAATATTTACTCAGCCTTTAAAGTTGACTCAATCATTAAGTTAGAGTGAACAGTTAGTCTGCACAAAACATAAATATCTATCCAAATGTTTTTTTTGGATTCGGTTAGGATCCGGATCTGATTCAGCCAATCTTGTAAATTATCTGGATTTGGTAAAAGTAGATTCAGTCGATTCCTAGATTTTATGCTTCATTTTAAGAGGTGTTTATTCGATCAACGATTAAACTGTACCCCGATATCCGAGACCGATTCCAATCAAAGTGGTGGAGTAGCAGCAGAGGTGCACTGATGTTGAAATCAGACATCGGAAAACAGCATGGTATGCCCTGTATCATTTAGTAGCAGTTTGACGCGAGGGTATGCTTCAACTACCCAGGTAGGCGGATACCGATACCGGAATACCGAAAATACCGAATTTTTTTTTCAGAATACCGATACCGTACCGTACCGAAAATTTCCGATACCGCCCAATACTACATCTATATGATGTTTTTAAAACTTTTGCTGATGCCGAATATATCACTTTAGGTCAACCGATGGAATTGGATTCAAGTCTCAAGACACCTGCGTCTGTTTTCATTCCCATGTCTAAAGCCGATATCATGAAAGAAGAAGAAATTGCTTGTCGCGTAGTTGCTAAAAAAAAAAAACTCAGCAAGAAGTTTCAAAGATGCAGAACTCTGTTCAAAAGCCAAGTTCCCATGACGACAAAACAAGGAATTCGGGTGACTAGAACTTTGGCGCTGACATCGACGCGGATGCTAACACTGCCTTGCGTTTGATGCTATGTTGCACATTTGACGCCAAGAAACATTTTTCGAATCAAAAAAATCCTCCAGGGTTTAAGGACTTAAAAGATTGGCGCGAAAGTTCTCCCTCTTCCCACAGAAGACCCCACAAACGGACAAGAGTTGAATTTGAATACGATGTAAATCCTTTTTCCGACTCATCCTCTGGCCTATCTTAATATTCCTTACAGGACTTTAATACGCATCAACTAGCACTGCAATAAATCCTCTCGCAGGAACAAAAGAAGCGTTTCCCGATCTCCTTTGTATAGCTCCATCTCTAGCTCTACAGAAAACAACAATGAAAGAATCAGGGCCAATTCGTAGGCTGGCCTTGCCTACTGACCCTTAAGGAAGAACACCCTGAATTGAAAGAGAATCCATTTTGGAAGGCATTTTCCATCTCATGAAGAGAGCGTCAGCCTTCCAGAAAAACGCTTAAACTGGGAAATCAGAATGCTCTAAAACATGGTCTTCAGGAAAAGAGGTGCAGTTCTTGAGTTAGCATCCGACATCCTCACCCACATCATTGGAAAGCTCAGACTACTTCCCATCTACAACTCTCTTGAGTTCTTCAATGGCCAACTCTTTGCTATCGCCCTAGATCTTCAGGACAAAACCCCAACCCCATCCCTAAACCACAAACAGAAAACTTCAAAAGAAGTAAAGGTCAGGAGTGGGACCATTTAGCAATTTGACGTCAGTTATAGGCTAAGTAACGCTCGATTCGCTCCCTCCGCCTATTTTGAAGCGGCAAACATTGCCCGACTTCGATAGCATTCATGGACTACCAGAAGAGCATCGTCATGTTTACCCTCACTATCTTGGCCAGAAGAAAAAATACTGCAGTACTTAGAAAATTAATTAGCAGGATGGGGTGAAAATTTAATTTTTCCTTAACTTATTTTGAATCTACCAAAAATATTACCCTTCTGATCTGCAATGGTACCAAAGCCCAACCAATGAAGGAGTACATGGTCAGGTAAAGTACAGTTAAAAGGCTTGATCACCACCTCACCCCATCCAATTTTTTTTTACAGTAGATTTATATTACACTCATGAACAACAATTTTAAAGGCTGGAATTCCGTCAAAAGTTGGACAATTCTTATCCCTGGAGCCAAGTCTCACCTCTCTTGCAGCGAGGATAATTGTTGTCAGCTGAGATCTATCTCCCCATTCAGCCAAAAATGTCAAAGTGAAGGCTTGCATTAAGATGGGTGAGAAGAATGACATGACCCGCCGCTTCTTTATATATCCTCGAATGATACCAGTTTCCAAATCTTGTGTAAGCATACTCTGTTGTTCTTTTTCCAACTAGGGACAAAAAAACAAACTAGGTTAAATAAACTTGTACAAGCATTACTAATACTACGCAATAAGTTGCAAGGTAAAAGAGCTAACGAAGAAAATAGTCATTACTGAAGACTAGCTTTGTTAGAATGCAACAGTCACTAATCCCAAGGACCTCTAGTTTATTAACCAGGTACTCTGCCAACTGTACTAGTGAGGCAGTTGGCTGGTTACAGGCCACATGCTCCAGTCGATCTTAGAAGACTTTTAACCTTTCTCAGTTCTTTCCCTCGTTGTATGTATTTTTTTGAAGTATCAAATCTTCAGTCTGATAACTGTTTACAATATCACCAGTTACGAACCAGAACAAAACATAATTTTTAGGTTAGAAGAAAATTGTCTACTTTAATACCTTTTTGGCTTTCACCACAGATTGCTTTACGTTGGTTAGGCCACTTAAAAGAAGAAAGTTGGTTCTCGGGCATTTTTCTCATGAAATCCGAGCGGGCGGGCAAAATTTAATTTTTAATTTTTTATCCCTATTTTCCGTACGTTTTGGGGAATTATTTTTTTATTTTGGGTAAAATAAGGAACACTGCCTCTTAATTCTCCCTACCATGTGTCCATAAAATTCTTTAACGACAAGAATGGTAATTTTATATTTTTATTTTTAACTAGGCACCATTTTTGATCTGCAACTGCTATTTTTGCTGCGTCGTTTCTTTTTATCTCCCGTCAAAAAATCGGTGCGGGAGGGCCTGAGAACCAACTTTTCTTTTTTTAATGGCCTTACTGTACATGCATAATCCAGTATTAACAGTTAAGTAACAATTTATTTGGATCAATCATTGTGTTTACGTTGCTGACAAGCATTGTCGTGCCAACATTTTTCGCAGGATAAGTTATGGTTGCGAATAAAATACAACTTACTCATTTTTGACCTGGAAAATTTCTTAACCCTTGACGTGCCACACATTCTTGTCTACAAATAAACCATCCCGGGTCATAATTTCAGGGTGAAAAGGCCTACTCTTCCACTTAATAAAATTGATAAAAATGATCTAATGGACTTTTTATGTGCAATTTATTGTGGTAAAATAAAATCAAAAGAACCTATCTTATGGTAGTATGTTGAGTAGCACTCTGCCTAAAGAATTATGAAAAAAAATTCCAGAATGGATACAACAAAAGCACCGTGAGAATTGAGTGAACGTCATAATGATGGTCATGTCCCACAAAGGAATAAGCATATGACAGGTATTGTTCCATTTAAAACACATGAAACAAAAATCTTTGAACAATTTTTTTGTACAGCATCTTTATAAAATATTTTCCAGTGAAATTCCTATTAGCTTACAATGGTTTTCCTGAGCCAAGCAACAAGTTTTGTTTAATAGAAGTCCTTCGTATGAAGAGCCACATGTTTAACACCTGCCACCATTGTGATTGCACTTTAGCAGCTGTCAAAGCCTTTTTCACCAACATTTGACGAAGTAAATAGGTTTAGTCTAAATGAATTACAGATTCTCTCTTTCTAGCTCCTTAAAAGACTAATTCAGTCTTGTTAAAGACTCTATGTATGCGCCCGCTTTAAAAATACCTAATATTTGAAAGTTTGTGACGCAAATCAAGTGTTATTAACGTGGCAACGGCTGAAGTATGTAATCTAATGCAAAGCAACACCATTTTGCACATCAGAAATAGAAGTTAGCACTCCAGGCAAGGACCGAGTGTTTATAGGAATCCACGAACGTGATAAAAATTACTTTCATTGGCACTGCATAAGAAAAAATTTTGTCACGTACTTTCTTAATCACATTTTTTTTGCACTTCAAAATCACAGATTTTTCCTTTAGTACCTCGCCAGTACTTTTCCACCCACTGTCCCACGCTCTTTGGAATTTTGCCGTGTGCACCTTACTGATGTTTTTTTCCAGTGACTATTTTTTAAAACGCATCCCCAGCTAATAAACTAAAGTAAGACACATTTTAGCTGCCGAACTTAACTTACTCGGCTAATTTTTTTTGTATCTTCTAACACTAAGATTAATTTCGATTAGGGCTGGGATCGGTTACACGGTTAACCGGAAACCGTTCCACGTTCGGTTACACGGATTATAAAACCCATATCCGAAAAACGTTTGATGCGGGCACCATTCAAAACACGCGGTGAACGGGCCAAAAATAGCCAAGTGGCATCATTTAGGCCTACTAATCAAACACTCAAAATCAGTGAAAGTACAAAAACGGGGTGGGTAGGGGGCAACTTATTTACAAATAATCCGCGTGGGCTTGTTGTCCCATCGAAGCTGCTACTTTCTTTGAAACAAACTGCTGATCGTCAGCGCGTACACGAGGCAGTTAAATACAAGCTGGCCAGCATCTGCCCTCCCCGCGTCGTGGAGAAGTGGACTCGTCTATACGTAGCGCGAGCGGCAGGGAAGCGACGTCATAACACGTAAACGAAATGCGTTGCTACCCGTAAACGCAAACATGCTAATTTTTCTGGCTCATAATTGGAAATGAATGGAACATTAATAACAAAAACGTTGTGTTAAATTTTGTTTTGTCTTACATTGTCGTAAATAGGCCTAAGCCATCGTGTCGAAATTTTAAAGCTACATAAAGTCAAAGTTCTTGATAAAGTAAATACTTAAATCAATCAAGTTCAACTTTCTTCTAGTTTAAATCCCAAAATGCAACATGTAGTCAATAATTGTGCTTGTCTTACCAAGGCCTAAATCATATTTTTTTCAGCTTGTTTTTTAATATATTACGCAGGTGTGAAATTTTTTTGGCTGTTTTTTTTTTGGGGCTGAAAACGTAAAAACGGTTTTCGTGTAACCGACCGAAAAAAAAACCGGTTAAACGGATAACTAAAAAACCGGAAAGTACCAGCCCTAATTTCGATTCGGCATTATGAATCTTAATTAGAATTCTGGACTAGACACGTTTTTGACTAACCCCTTTTTTTGTCACCTGGCAATTTAGTCATCCATCGCCAATTTATCAGAACCTCGTTTCCAAGATACCCATACGAGTAGTGTTAGTCAAGTCGTTTTATTTAGTATACTTGACAATATAGTAATTGTTCAACCAATGGTCGAAAATGACATTAATATTTTTAAAAAGCCAAACACCACAATAAGAACACTGCACTGATTATGCTCATCTCTTTTATTCCATTGTAATTAAACATGTTTTTAAAGATACACGTACCTCCGCTACAAACATTTAGTATTGAAAGGATTGCAACACAGCTACTGCTGCTCATCACCAAACGTTGCTTGAACTTGGTAATTATTAGATAAGTTGGTGAAAAATTGTAAGTAACTTACCTCATCTTCTCGCTTTCGCAAATCAGCTTGGACTTCATCATATTCTTCTTGTGCTTCCGTCGGTGACATGGAATAACCTAAGCCAAACAGATTCTTCAGTAACTTATTCAAAAATTATAGTTGCTGCATTTTGTTAAGGTATCACAGTCCACTGTTTAGAAATTATTTCATAACTGTTTCATGGTTTCCAACATTAATTTTTCCATCAGGAAAACCAATCAGCATCAAAGAACTGGTAGCCCTTAAAATTCTGGACGCAGTGTTGAAAGCTGTTCGCTTTTAGGTAGTACGGCTGCCGAGAAACGGCCATTCCAGTAGCAAAATTTGTTCCAAGTTGCCATCGTGGCGACTAGAACTAAATCTGAGGTTACCAAACTCCGATTTTCAGTCGCCTTTGGGCGAATGGTGACCGATGGTGGTGATGGTTGACCACTACGGAACAAAACTCGTGTCCTTGTCGCACCTGACCGCGCTACTTAACCAACTTCCTCATTACCAAAAATACTACGAAACTACTGCAGCACAAATCATTTTTTGAATACTGAGGCGCAATCATTAGTCCGATTACAAGTGCCGTGATTCCGTAAATCACAAAAGTTACACCATCTTCCAGAATTAAGGGGGAGGGTATTAACATGGTTCATGAAAAAAATGGAGAAAAATTCAGGAAGTAAAACTCCACTTAGTACTTCCCCGTGTATTCAAGAAAGTTACTTACAATTTACTTCCTCAGTACAAGGAAGCAACTTACCTGGTCCAGTGCAGGGTTTAAGGGTCAGTACAAGGTTGACCACTTAAAGAACAAACGGAAAAAGGGGGAGGGGTGTATACGCAGACCTATGCCAGATCGTGAAATTAAAAAATGTGGACACGGGCATTAACTCGATGAATTACAGTGCTGTGCTGAGTATGTCGCAGGTAGTTACAGAAAAGTTTACAGTAAAAATTAAGGCTGTGCAGGCACCAATAATGGTACCAGGATCGGCTGCAGGTACCACTGGCATCCGTATCAGACCAGAACCGGGTTAACAAGTACCAGAAAGAGTACTGGCACCGGTTTGTTTTTTCCATAATCGGCATTTTCGTACATTAATAATATAGCATATTGTTCCCAACGCTAATAAAAATTAAGCAACTTTTAAATAAATAATCTGCTACGTTTTAATCTCGTTAACAATTCGTTTGTAAAAGAGTTAAGTTTGTTACACCATTAAATTACTGACGTATGAACATGTTCTGTTTTAAGTTATCATTTGACATCGGCATTGGCAACGGCTTGGCATCAGCACTGTATCGGCAAATGACCAATAGCACCGGTACTGGTATCGGAAAAGGGCACCAGTATCAAACCGGTATCGGAAATAGTGGCACCGGCACGGCCCAAGTAAAAATAATTCTCCAAGTCTGTATTGCAGAGTTTGGAAAAACCCGGGTTTTTTCGAAAAAACCCTGCCCGGCTGGGTTTTATCGGGTTTTATCTAGTTTCATCATTATGGACCCCATAAACAAAGGGAAAAACCTAACATTGGAGCGTGAAGATGCAGCAGAGGAGTGGGTAGTTGTAGGGATCAGCCGATACGACTTTTTACCGATATGATCCGATACCGATGAAGGGTAAACCGATCCGATCCGCTCTTATCCGATGTCGATACCGATAATAAAAAAAAAATACACCACTAAAAATTTTATTTCCGTACAAATGCAACTTCAGTTTCTGGTTCTGCATGGGTTCCAGTCTGCTAAGATTATCCAAAACGTTCTGTGCAGCAATAACATTATTTTTTCTCTTATTCCTACTTATGGCTTCTGTACATTCATCTTCTCAGTCAGATTTTAAGTAGGTCGTTGTAAAACTTAAAGAGCGTCAGAACTATTATATGGTACATTTTCATTACAATTGAGCAAATAGCTTTGCTTTTCTCACTTGGTTGTTGCTTTTGCCACGCTAGCTGTTGAGTTCTGCACGGAAGACGGTTTTATTTCTTGGCGTAACGAATATCAGTATCGGTAGCCTTACAGTGGTCCGATACCGATATAGCAAAAAAAGCAGATAAATACAGATTATACCGATACCGATATCAATATCGGACTATCCCTAGGTAGTTGCACATCATCCCGAATTTTGGGCTAGGGCGCTAGCATTCAAGCTAGAAGCCGAATCTTTCTATCCCAAGTCACTATTTAAGGGGAGTGTCAAACCAAGCTTCAGCCCAGCAAAATGGTGTTAACTCGTGAGCAAGAAGAACTAAAAATCAAAGAAACTAACAGAAGGCGTCTGTGATATGTTTTGGGCTCTTCTTTGTGCTCCACCTAGCTGTGCATTAACCGAGTGGGTTTTTTCAACATTTAGACTTGTTCGGTCTACGTTGAGAAACAGATTGGGTAGAGATAAAGCCCAGAAATTAGTTAAAGTATACCGTTACTGATGAGCTGAACCAAATTACTGAGTCATTTCTTGTATTAAAACAGCAAACAATCAACAATTTAATGACAGTTTAAACGACATTTTAACAGGATTGTTGGTTCATGCATTCACTCATTACTTAGTTTTTATTGTTGAAAAAAAACCCACATTTGGGTTTTTTCGGGTTGGGGTTTTCAGGCAAACCTTGCTGTAATTGTCCCCATAAGATCACAATCAAAGACCTTGTAACCATTCAGATCAGCAAAGATGAAGTTAACCGCCAAACCTCAGGCTAAAATTGAGAGTCACACCCATATAAGTAAAAACGGCACAATTTGGGAAAGCATACCAATACTCCATTAACTTACACTGCACCGTCATGGATCGGAATGGTAGCCGATTATTTTTGGTATCAGTATCGTAGTAAACTTTCACCAAAATATTGATAACTCGGGAATCGTTACTGATCAAGACACACGGTTTGTGGCGTTTTCCTCAAGAAATCAATGAGGTTTATCTCCCTACCTATCTTGTAACTGCTGTTTAAAAACGTTACATCGCCAAATTTTACTTTGAGAGTTTTCAGCAAATTAGTCAAATCGTTCCATGTTTTTTCGCACAACCTCAAACACAAAATACCGTTCGGTACTCGCAAATTTTTGAATGCTTTGAAGGGGATGTCAAGTCTCTTCCTGCAACCATCTTTTGATTGTGTTGATCTTCGGCTTACGTCATTATTGTTCTTCTTTTACAGAAGCAGAACAATGATGTAAGCTGCTGAAGAAAAACAGGATCTAAAGATGCCTGAAGAAGGTTGCACGAAGAGATTTGACATTGAAAGCAACCGAAAAATTTGTGAATACCAAACGGTATTTTGTGTTGAGACTGTGCAGAAAAAAGAATGATCTGACGAATTTGTAACTGCTAGTTACCGTTTCACAAGTTTTGGATTTATTAATCATTGTAATTTAAAAGAAAGATACACGATTGACCAAAAATTAGGTATTAAATTTTGAATAGGTACATCTGTACTGGTATCGGCAAAATTTGTAAAGCTTTGTCAGTATCGTATCGCTAAAACTAGTATTGGTACAGACCATTTACAATTATGTTTTAAATTGATAATCCAGTCCCATGGCCCACATTGACCTTATCTCCTGCAGACTAGTCACCAAGCTAGTACTATAACAGTTTAATCACAACCTAACACAAAACAATAGGCTATGCTCTTTGTAGCGGTTCCATCATGGCCTAAAGATGCCTTTGGAGTCAGTTTGCTTTGCAGAAAAAGGAAAAAAAATTGATCCTGACACATCTTAAGCATACATTTCTGTATATTTGGCCACTATTGTGGGTAGCACCAATTTCGTGGTCATCGTTGTTGAACAGTGGCGTAATCAGCGTATTGGCATGAAGGAGTTAATACTGTATAACCGCATTCGTTTTGCCCTTGTCAAGGAGTTACCGTATACGTCCGAATACAAGACGCCTCAAATATAAGACGAGTAGCATTTTTTGGGCTCGCATGTTCAAAAAAAATAAATGGCTGCGATTATAAGACGGGTGACTTTAGCAAGGCTTTCGTACGGTTTGGTATAATATTTATTAGTTTGTATACTAGTGAATTCCCGTGGTCCTGGATTCAAAACCCGCAATTTTAATAATAGCTTCGCTTTTGGACTACCTTCTGAGGCCTTTTTCAATACATATTTAGTTTTTGCTAAATAATCCACAAACTATTTGAGCAACTGGCATGAGATTAGCACCATTAGAAAGCTCTCGGAAAAACGATCGAAATGGTGTATTCAAATGTAAAAATTTGACCGAGTTATGGATTTGAACGCGAGTATAAGACGATGCTGTTATTTTAATGGTGTAAATTTGGAAAAAAAGCACCGTCTTATATTCGGAAATATACGGTAATCTAATCAGTGACTGGAAAGAGGAAACCGGCAAAGCTCCTGCCAATCAACACCAGACAGGTTAGTGCGAGAACTACCACCCACCTTCAGCGGCTATGGGATTTATTCTAACCTACGCTGGACATTATCATGGCCCCATGCAGTAATATGCAATTTCCTGGTTCAGAAACCAGGGATTAAGTGCCCCTCCCCTCACTAGATTTCTTTCTTCCCCTAAATATTAGTAAGGTACAAACTTTACTCAGTTCATCTACACAAGCACAAGAGAAAAAAATCATAATACCACAACACAAGAACTGTCAAAAGTTCCGCTTGAATGTTTGGTGAAAACTACTTGGGTGTAGGGAACGTTCAACTTCGTCAGTAGCCCCTCAGTCAAACAACGACAAACGTTACATCGTGGGATTAGTGAGTGACTTCTGACGAGAGTGAACATTCTCTACACCCAAGGAGTTTTCAAAGAAAATTCAAGAGGAACTTTGACAGTTCTTGTGTTGTGGTATTGTGTTTTTTTTTCTCAGAGATGTCTTTGTGTACCACTGTAAATGCCGGATTCCGTTTTTTCCCCCTGTTATATGTACATTAGTTTGCTTTGGATGATGAAAAGCTCCAGAAATTTTTTAACAATTTTCTTTAAATAATTACCATTACCATACAAAAAAAAAACAACAGATAAACAGACATTCGCCTTCATTTATTACATTTACAAAATAGTAAAGGACAATGAATAAACCCAACAAAAGTCAATACAAACATTCATTTTATATCCCCCTCCCCCCCTCCAAAAAAAAAATTCAGTTAGGACATACCTTCTTTCAGCATTTTTAATCCAAATATTGCGAATAAAGCTGTTGAAACGTAATATGTAAATTTTCTTGGTATAATCGTCGTAGCAAAACCAAGACATGCTGTAAAACAAACGCACAGGTGGCGATTAGAATGACAAAATATACTGCATTATGGACTGGTCATTACTTATGGATGAAGGGGGGGGGGAAGGGAATTAAATATAACCACCCTTATAAACGAACAAAAGTCACCAGAAAAACGCACACTTTCACAACAGAAGACACTCACACTGTCTAGCGAATTTTCGATAGTTTACTACTATCTTCCTCAGGCCTTAAAGTTAGTTTGGACTCTGTTTACATCCCTGTTGTTTTCACCGTTGTCGTCTGCTCGTTCGTTGCCATGCTCGAAACTTGGTGCGTTGCATAGCCTCCCGATTTTTGCAGGCCCAACACGCGAGTTGTGTAGCCTCCCGATTTGTCCAGGCCGATCCAGTGAGCTTGCCACGTGAAGTCCCCACTTCCTACACAACTGCCTGGAATGTTCCCAGCCGATCAGATGTGAAACTCTCGGGTAGGAGGGGCCTTGAATGTTCATAAGAGGAATTCCTTTGGCTTCATGTTGACTAATGGCAATGGATTCGAGGCACCGGAGGTGTCTGTCTCGTGCCATGTTGGACTTGATCAGTGTACTAGTGTCATGCCACCTAATCTTGTGCTTTGTCTCCATGCAATGCACTGCGATGCCGTTATCTTTGACTGCATTCCGAACATTTCCCATGTGTTGTGCAAGCCTCGTTCTTACTCCTTTTCTTGTCTCCTCTATGTAC
>JAHWFP010039290.1:0-20592 GCA_023313725.1 Lithobius niger | reverse complement strand
TACTGTTCTTTTTTTGATTTTGGTTAATTTCATTGTTTTGTTGCCGATTCCATTTTGTATTTGTCATTTGTATAGTCATTATAAACAGCGGCATAACTAGGGTTTTGTAGTGAAGGGGCAACACTCGCAATTCAGTCGAATAGTGTGGAAGGAGAAACCGAGAATAGCTAGGGGGTCTGGGGGAGCGCTGTGAGCTGCACCAATGGGGTCCGGGGCTGGCGCTTTTTCGCAATTTTTTGGTATTTTCTGGCCATGCAAAGTCACGTTGGAAACTTTATTATAAAACCAGTTTTGCTGACTGCAGTATAAGAATAAATAAAATTAGTAATGTAATATCTTTCAGTTTTCCGTAAGTAAATACTTTTTTTTTTCAATACTTCGTTAGATGCTTTGTTAGAATGGTTGTTAATTTTTAAGTAAAATTTGGAGTTCGTAATTGTCTTACTGTTTATCTTTACAGATTTTCGTGATGTCAATACGTCTCTGCTTGATCTTTAAATTAAAGAGGCATTCCTGTCCACCAAAAAAACACTTGTCTGCTACAATACTTTACTTTTTGAACAGTTGTAAACACAAAAGAACTAAGTTGAATTAAATTGATCCACCAATTAATAAACTATTTCTTAGTTCTCCATTGGTTACTTTCTTATTTTAGTGATTTAAGGGAGAAACAGTAGAAGAGTAAATTAGCTACGATGAAAGTTGCGTCATCGACCTCGAAGTGCAGCAATCTAGTTCTGATTAATATTGCACCCAAATGCTACTGTTCAAGTTCTATCTTAAATTTGAATTAAATTCTGTGGACAACGGCTGCCTACCCTTGTTCCAGTTTTTGAGTGTCTAAAAAGTAAAAAAAAAATGTAAATGAGAAAAGTGAGTTGGACAATTTGCCGAATAAGCCTTCAAACCCTGTGGGGTAGCGGGGAGGTCGCCCCCCACCCTCCTCTAGTTACGCCACTAAACTTCTCTGCCACTTCTTGGTGATTTAAATCACTGAATAAAACCAAATTGTCTCTTCATCTCTCGATTTCCCAGTCTCTATATCGCTATCTCTGTCATCTCTATGTTCTATAATAATAGTATATTTCTCTATGTATCTCTAGCTCTGTCTCAATATCTTTATTTATCATTCTTTCACTGTCTCTATCTTTCCATCATTATTTTTCTGGATGTCTCCTGTTTGTCTATTTCGCTCTGTCTCAGTCTCTTTTCATTTCTCTCTTTCTCTCATCGTTTTTCTGGTGATTCTGAAAACCGAAGGTCGATACGACTTTGGTGCACCTTGCAGCTACTCTGTTTGGGTTTTTCCGTGATACTCCCGACCAATGAGCAGCCAGTACGGAAGTTTAATCTCGAAGATAGCTTTATGAACCGAAAAATATATATCGCATCAATGTGCACGAGGCTATATTTAGAATTAAGAGTAAACAAAAATATTTTTAAAAAGTAAATAAACAAAGGTAAATAAAAATAAACCAGGCGAAGAACATCACGACAAAACGAGATCCCGATCCATTCATTCAACGGGAATAGGCTAAACAAAATATAAAAAGGCCGCGTCTCCTCCAAAGTTTCCAAGCATGGAGGAAGCTCCAAGTACCGGGAATATTCCCTGTTTTACGGAGAAATCGCTCTTCAGAAGGAAGCGAATTTTTAAAGAGGGAAAAAAAAAAACGGGGAAATTTACTTCTACGTAATTATCCTGATAAACGGTGTTTAAATGGTCCAATTTTTTTCCAGTTTCCATGCGAAGATGATATTTAACCCTTTTAGCCTAATTCATAATGCATGAGTTAATAGTTTTTTTTTTAGTTTTTTTTTAAATACTTAAACCGTATGTTAGGTCGGTCAATCGTGGGAACCGAACTGAACCAGTATTCATTTGGTTAGGAGACGCAGACCTCTGCGCTGTGGGTCAGAGACGACGCTAGAATCACTTCAGTGGGGAGGCGACAGTGGGGTACCAATTTTAGCCAGGGGGGCGAACCGATAAATGCTACTTTTGCGGTCCCCCCCCCCTCCAAAAAAAAAAAATGATAAAAGTAAAAATAACACTCTTGCAATTCTTTCTCACGCCAAACGTTCTTAACTGTTTTCTACACCATTTTTTTTTTTTTTACATTTATAAAACCAGCTGAAAAAAAGATGATTTTACAACTCTCACAGTAAAACCTGGGCTCTATAATTGATGTCACCTAAAGTCCTTCCTGTCGCTGTGAAGGAAACTAACGGAGTTTTCTTAAAGTGGCACTATCACCGATTGAAAGCAGACGAATTCTGACAACATCTAGCGCTGTGTAGTAACATCTAGCACTTGCTTGCACCAAGCGAAGGAATGCACAACGGCATTTCTTTTAACGAAACAAACTTTAATTATTGAGTGAAAATTTGGTGCATCCTCATGCACCTGCGAGGAAGCTATAAAGGTTAACAATATCAATGTCGCTAGATGGCGCCACGGTATTTTCGTTCGCATTTCAATCGGTGATATAGTGCCACTTTAATACGTTAGCAGAATTTTCTTCGTTTAAACGTCTGAGAGTTTGATCTGATAGTGTGGGGGCGCCAGGGAATGCGGCCAAAAATTTAGGAGGGCGAGCGCTTCACCTCCTCCCCCCCCCCCCTCCCCCGCGTCGTCACTGCTGTGGGTGCTCGATTCGCCTGACATCCCCAAGAACCACTTCGCAAAGCTCGTATCCGGCGTTCATGGCCGTTTAGTGGTGGACAATGCGCAACTTCGGTTTAAAGGGATGCTGCAGGCCCCCACATCCACAAATTCAATACTACGTACGATTTCTTTATAGTATTTGGGCGTAACTATTAAATGTACATGCATCAGTGTTGGCTTTACTGTATGACTCAGTTTTGCGACATTATAGTTGAAACGTATGGAAATGTTGCCAACACAAACATTTTTTTGTTTTTTTTCTTTCGTGGGACATGATTTGCCACATTAACTCTAACCTGTGTAAATGTTGCAAACGCTATTCTCACCTGGTCGAACGACATACCCGGAAGGATTTACGTGCCTTTAAAGTGGCACTATCACCGATTGAAAACCGTAAGAAAAAAACGTGGCGCCATCTAGCGGCAGGGATATTGTTAACCATTACAGCTTGCTCCCAAGTGCACCACGACGTACCAAATTATAGCGGCACGTACGTGGCTTGTTTGTTTCGTTAAAAGAAATGGCGTTGTGCACTCCTTCGTTTGTTGCAAGCAGGTGCTACATAGTGCCATGGTTTTTGGATTGCATGTTTGCAAGTTTGCATTGTTGTCAAGCTTTATCCATTCAATATTTTTTTATCTTGTTTTAAAAAAATTTTTTATAATTAAACTTTATATATTCTATATTTGTTTTGTCGTCGTTATTCTGTTTATACATGTTCTAGACATCACATAAATTTTTCCTGGCCGGAACAATGTATTTATTAGGTCAACTCAGCTCTGAAAGTCTGCATTTTCGAAATAAATACGCCATTCTATCGTATCTAGCTACCAACTCGAAATTAACAACGTAGTTCAGTTTGGTTTAAATATATATGCGTTTAGCTGAAACACGAATTCTTCCATTTTGCCCTTTCAACAATTAACTTTTTAGCAAAGACAAAACGTGCACGAAGAATGGATCTGGATTTTACTGAGTGGCATTGTTCCCTAAATACAATGGTTAAAACAATGTAAAACAATTAAAATGATCGTTAGGGTCCCGTAATTCCGGAATGGATCGACCAATCGAAAAAGTGGTCCCTGTAAGATTGAAGCCCAGGAAAATTTCTGGGTCAGATCCTGTTTCAGATTTTAGGTAGGTGCAGTAGTTTTTCTGAAACCGTGTCAGCCAAGAACAAGAACAACAAAAATAAGAAGTGAATAGTTTTCAAATTTTCGTGTGGCTCCATACGTTTCGTCTTGCACGGAATTGCATAAAAGTTGGTGTAAAGTTGGGAAAAGTTGCTGTCTACTATCTAGCCAAGTTTGGTCGAAATATATTGAATAGAAACGGAGAAATTAATAGTTTTAGTTTTGCTGGAGAGAGGATTTCAATCACATATATACACTTAACTTGTGTGCCACGCCATCCGTTAAAACACCAGGCCCTAGCGACAAAGAAGGGGACTGGTTGGACACGATACATATTCCATTCCAGCTAGTGCCAGTGGCGTAACTACAATGAGGCAGAGGAGGCAGCCGCCTCCGGGCCCACCGACTTAGGGGGCCCCCTCACTTGCCCCAATTTAAAATTTATTTGTAACCGCAAAATGTCAGAAGACAACTGTTTTCACGAAACTATAGCAATAACTTAAAGCAACATACTGCCTGCCTCACAACACCCACGCGACGATCACATCCGCGTATTTACCACGGCTAAGGTCAACTGAGACGGTAGCTTTGTTCCTCGCAGTGAAAAACATAGCTACTGTCTCAATTGGCATTGCGCCTAATAGTCCAGCCACCGTGAACCCATTGATCATGTCGTCAAAAACCGGAATGATTCTTGTATTTTAAAATCACAATTTATAATTTTCTCGACTAGTCTCTTATAATTTTGCTTCGGCGATCTATTGGAATAATTAATTTTAATTTTTACCGCATTAGTCTATTAGATTTTAGATCTCATGGCAATTATTAGAAAATTAGTAGATGTACACACAGAGATGAAACGTCATGATTATTGTATGCGCGCATTGCATCATTTAGTGACGGGTCGTTCTTAAATATAGTTAACAATATTCAACAGAAAATCTCCTAGACGCCACATTTTAAAACGGTTTTTTAGCAAGGGAAAAACTAACGTTAAGAAAATAGACCTTTGGGGCCGTACTTGATGTGGAGGATCGAGAAAAAATGGCGCTAGGAGGTATATCGCTAGTTTCGTGAAAACAGTTGTCTTGTGTTGAAAAAACTTAGTTTGATTTTTTTATGACGGGTGTGGGGGAGGGGGCTCCACTGGGCTCTCGCCTTTATGTGGCAAAAAATGCCATGATTTTTTTAATGAAAGGCGGCTTCCACTGGGCTCTTGTCTTGCGTGTCAAACCTCCATTTCTGTTTTTTAATGAAAAGGACCCGTCACTGGGCCCACCTCGTGTAGCAATAACTGACTTTTTTTTCTATGAATGGAGAGGGGGGGGGTGAGGCACAGCACTGCCACCTCCGGGCCCCAAGTTTGAAGTTACGCTTCTGGCTAGTGCGTGCGAACCCCAGTCTCTTGACAGTCTTTGACTTGAGGGTCTTAAGACTTAATGCTTAAAGAAGCAAGGCGCAAGTACGCTGAAGTATCTCTACATAACGTTTTTTCTTTAATTTGTGTGCAACGAGATACGTCAAAAAATATATGTGTGCTTTGCAACCTATTTCCACAGTTACATGGTTGGGAGGAAATCTACACCCTTCCTATGGCCCTGCTGCTAATTTTTTACTTTCAGAAAGTACATGACAAAAGATAGAGTTACTTAATTCTTAACATGTCGTTTGAGACCAGTGTCAGCATGGTGGATATGAATGTAATAAATACCCAAGCCAAGCCAAGTTGGTCAGACGAGTTGGAAGTTCCCGATGTCACTTGTGGATACTTCTGGAGTTGCCAGGGTTGAGATTTGAGTTTCAAGTCAAGTGGGACGTCAATCATGATGGCTGTGGTTTCCTGTTGGTGACGGTGGTTATGTTCCAGGATTGTCATCCGGATCGGCTGGCATGGGTCGAGGGAACCGTACATCATGAAGCAGCCTGGAGATGTGATGTGACGATGCGTTGTTTGGTCTGGTGTTGACTCTTGATGGTCCGAAAGGTTGCGTGGAAGAACTTCAAATTTCGTTCATTCCGTGTCCTGATGTTTTGTTCAGGAAGTGGAACTGGGTGGGTTACGGTGAGGAGCAGAGGGTCAGATTCTTCCTGATGATTGTAGCACAATATGTCGAGAGGGTCGGTGTTGTGGTGTCGTTGAAGACGGGTTTAGTGGCGGATGGCGGCCCTTTCGTGAAGAAAAGGTTGACCAGCCGAATGATGTCATGTGATTCGACAGGTGAAAAAAAGCTGACGAAAGGGGTGTTCGGGAATTTAGGAACGGCTGTTGTTGCTGATGCAAACAGCAGTGCCTTCCCTCAGTGAATTGACCGGTGGATGAGTTGATTGTGAGGGTGTGGCCAAGGAGGATTCTCGGTGATCCGGCGAACGTGAGGCCTGTGGGCTTTCCTCGTGGCAGTGGTATTAGGGTGAAAGGCATGGCAAAAACCTAAATTTTGGGGGGGGGGGTTAAAATTGGTTTCTATCGTCTTACGAAAATTTATACTACCTGTAAATTTAATTGCATTCAGTTCCTGAGTGCTCTTTAGTTGCTTGAGGTTTTTTCGCTCTCCAGATACGACCAGTGCACAACCCCACTGCGCATGCGTCAATGCGCAGCCCTCCTATAAAACGTGACCGGCACGTCGGTCGACCATCACTTTCCTCTCGATATGTCAACCATGATGGTGGCTCAAGAGGGGAGGTAGGGTGGGTATTTACAGGTAGTATACATTTTCGTAAGACGATAGAAACCAATTTTAACCCCCTCAAAATTTAGGTTTCTAGTCGTCGGTAGAAAATTTTTACTACCTGTAAATTTATTGCATTTACAGTTGACCTCGTCAATATAGGTGGCGGGCACCATCATGGCGAGTTACCCCGGGTTGCGTACTGGTTCCCCCAAAAGTTAAACGAAAACTTTGCACTTTATTAAGGTAAAAACAGAAACAGTCATATCGGATCTCTTTCATAAAATGTGGTGGCTCTGAAAAGGGCCGTTTGTTTTGATGGGTCTTGCTTTCGTTACAGGGGACTTCGACCTGCATCCGTTTTTGGTGGTCTTCGTTTCTGTTGCAAAGTGCTTAAGGGGGGTTGACTACACTTCTGGCAGTTACGATGGAGCCAAGGCGGTGTAGATCTCCTCCCTGTCTTGTCATGTCACGGAAGTAGTGGCTGGTGAAGACAGTCTGGCTTCTCCAAGAAGTGGCTTGAAGGATTTCAGCGATGGAGACATGGTTGTGAAAAGCCCAGGAGGTTGAAAGTGCCCTTAGTTTGTGTGCAGTAACTTTGATGTTGTTGTCGGTGCAGCTGATGCTTTCATCTTCGTAGGCTCGGGTGATTACCGTTTTGATCCAGTTGGATATCATGGCGGCTGATATTACGTTGGTCCCTTTGGTGAAGGGTAGAAATAGTTGTAGACGACCACGCCGGCATTCTGGGTCCGCTGTTCGTTTGATGTAATATCGGAGTGCTCGGACGGGGCAAAGTGTTCTTTCCAGTTCTTCGTTGTAGATGTTTGTTAATGCCGGAATGATTATCGGTTTGGAGGATTCGGAAGGTTTTTGAGTTTTGGCACGGAAGTCACGTCGCGGTCTGAGGTGGATGAACCTGGAGTTGTCAAAGAAGAAGCAGTAGGCTGGGTCGTTTGAGAGAGCCTGCATTTCGCTGGTTCGTAGACTTGCTACAAGAGATGTGAGGAATACAGTCTTCCGGGTTAAGTGATTAATGTGTTAGGTTTGAATAGGTTCGTAGGGTTCCTTGGTTAGATTCTAAAACCAGAGGGAGATCCCATCTCAGGAATTTCTGATACACGGAGGGACGTTCGTTTTCGTAGGATTTGAGAAGGGAAGTGATCCGGTAATCTTCAAGAAGGTGTCGATTTCCTGCGGCTTTGAAAACGGTGTTTAGTGCGGATCTGTAGACCAGAATGGTAGATCCTTTGAGGTTGTCTTTGAAGAGGTCATCGAAAAATGCTAAGAGTTGTTGAATAGGGGGATTGATTGGATTAACTTTCTTTCGCTTACACCAAGGAAACCAGCGTTCCCAGTGTCCGTTATATAGTTTGTTGGTTGAGTTACGTAGAGCCTTGCTGGCGATTCTGGTGGCCTGTTCTTCAAAAATTCCAGCCTCTTTGATGAGTTTGATGATAGTAGCCACCCGTGCAGATGTAAGGTCTTGGAGTTTCGGGTGGAATTTGGTTCCTTTCGGTTGTGGGCAGTGGGGAAGTTTCCTTGGGAGATCTATGAGGAGGTTCAGAAGTTGAGCGAACCACGGGGCTGCAGGCCAGTTCGGTGCGATTAGTAGGAAGATCCCAGGAGTCTGTTCGATCTTCGTGAGAATGGTTGGGAGAAGTTTGAAGGGTGGGAAGAGGTAGGCGTAAAGGTTCTTCCATGGGAAAGTTAAAGCATGACGGTGCAGGCTTTGCTGCCCGGGATCGGGTTGATAAATTGGGGAAGTTTGGCATAGTGCCTCGTGGCGAATAGGTCAATCATGGGTTTCCCCCAGATGTTGAAGAGATCTTTGCAAATTGATGTCTTTAGGGTCCATTCCCCTGAAGATGGCTTGTTGCGAGATAGGGCATCCGCAATAACATTCCGGTTTCCTGGAATATGAAGAGATTGAATGGATGTGTTGAGTTCTTGGCAAAGTTGGAAGATGGCTGAGGTGATTTGCTGTAGGGTTCGAGAACGAGTTCCACCTTCCTTGCGAATGTAGGCAACGGCGGTGGTAATGTCTGCCTGTTGTTGGTTAGGCGTGGCTTTGTTGAAAGCTGCGCATTCGGCTGTTGCCGTTGCGAAGCATCAATGACGGAGAAGCGTAGGTTATGTGATGCGACTTGAGAAACATTGATATGTTTTGGTGACCAAGTTCATTGAAGTCTTTTCACGAAAGGCTATCTTGTCAGAAGAGCTGTCGTGAGAGGAAAGACGGCGTCTGGATGAAGAACCATGGTATTGTGAAGAGCGTCAGCGAGTTTTCTTGAAGCAGGTGGAAAACTGGGATGCGATGGAAGTCTTGTCTGTTTCAGACGAAAGAGGGATGTCCGTTGTAGATGAGCGGCTTTTGAACGAGTCACCCGGCTTGAAAGCAGGCAACAAAAGCTTTTCCGGAAACGACGGTGTTGAATGGAGACCCCTTCTACTAGTTGCGATGAGAGAATCTATGGGCAGGCCCGCTTCGTCAGTTCGGTGGATTGGAACAAAGGCGGGTTGACGGTGACGACAAGAAGTGGTTCATGTTGAAGAGCAGTGCGTCCGGGACAGTGATCGTTCATGGTGACGAGCTGCGATGGAGTCTACTGGCTGGTGATGAATTTACTTAACCTTAAGCTTTTCGTGGAAAGTGATGTTTAAGGCGGCCTTGATGACGGGTGGGGCATGTGATTCTTGACTGTTGTTGCTTTTGACCTTTCGTGAAGGAAGAAGGTCTACCTTGTTGCTGGCGATTCTTGTTGTTGGCTTTGCTTTCAACCTTTCGTGAGAAAAAGAAAAGGAGATACAAAGCAGTCATGCTAGCGGGTAGAGGCCGCGTGAGGGTCTTGTGAGTTCTTGTTGACTTGGTTCAAGCCCTTTAGTCATGAAACGAAAGGGGGGGGGGGGTCCAATGCGGTTAAGCTGACAAGTTGAAGTTGCATGAGGGTCTATTTTGGCATTGTTTTTACTACTTAAGCTTTTCGTGGACGAATGAAAGGGAGATCCAAGGCGTCTATGATTACGGGTTGAGGCTGCATGAGTCTTGCTTGTCATCTAAGGGTGTTGCTTGTTTCTGCAGATTTACTTTAAGCCTTTTCGTGATGGAATGAAAGGGAGATGCAGGCGGCCATGTAAACGGGTAGAGGTCGCATGGAGGACTGGCTTGTCTTCGCAGAAACTTTGCCGTTATCCTTTCGTGATGGGACGAAAAGGGAGATCCACCAAGACGGTCTCGGCAATGGGTGGAGAGAGGGTCTTGCTTGTCTTTCGTTGATTGTGCTTTAAGCCTTTTCGTGTTAAAGCAAAAGGGAGGTTCAAGGCTGCCATGATAGAAGTAGGGCCCACAGGAATCATACATCATTCTTGCGGGCCCTACTTCTATCATGGCCGCCTTGAACCACCCTTTTGCTTTAACACAAAACGTGTGCTCGTTTTTGTTGACATTTCTATAAACTTTTCGTGATGGGGCGAAAGGAGATCCAAGACGGCCTTGGTGAAGGATGGAGTAGAGGCCGTGTGAGGGTGTTGCATGTCTTCGTTGATTGCGTTGTAATCCTTTCGTGTTAGGCTACAATGAAAAGGAGATACAGGGCAGCCAAAATAATGAGAAGAGGCCGCATGACGGATGAGCGCGTTTTCATTGACTTTACTTCAAGCTTTTTTCGTGGAACGAAAAGACAGTAGTAGTCAACAGCTGACGAGTTAACCGAAGGATACGTTGGGATGACGTTGACTTCAAGGGACAGGAGACGTGAAGGAGACGATCGCTGTGTCGTTGGGAGCCGACTGAAGAACAGCCAAAAGGTATGGTGAGAGAGGGCTGGGCGAGAGCAGTCACTCGGAGAAGCCAGCGCACCATGCAGGGACATCCGAGAGGATGATCGCTTGGGTTGATCACGGCGAATGACAGACAACGAATGCGACGGAACTGAAACTGTTGTTCGGCTGAAGGTTTATGTCTACCTTCCACCGAACAACAAAAATAAAAGATCTAGAAATAAGCTAACTTCTTAAGAAGATGGACGAAAATCTGTTAAAAATTCAAGTTGAACTCAGTTTGTGTTCTTCTGTTGTAGTAAATGTATAACTTGTTACTTCAAAATGGCAGATACACGGTTACTTCCTGAGCAAAACGCCGCAAACCACATGCCGTAATCTCGAACAGTTCCCGAGCGATAGATATTTCGGCAAAAGTTACCAATAAATACCGATCAGAAACTGGCCAAAAAAATGGGCAATCGATCCGACCCAGCATCAGTGCAACCTTACAGTTTTCAAACATTTTCTCGTTGGGGTATCTGCCGCAAGAGGACCATTTAAATACACAAAGCTCTTTCGTATCAATAGTACCATGGTCCTCTAGGATATCATCTATGTTGTGACAGTGTGCAGACGATTTTATTTCGGTAATTGTTTAAGCAATCCAATACGTTTCTGTTACAGCCATTCCGCAGCGAGTCTTTTAATTTCAATAAGTATTTCTCGCTGCACTGCTAACACACAACTCTTCCCTAGTACTCAACCACATTGTTGCTTACAACAAAGTCACACACCAGCAGCAGGCATCTGATGGATAAGCAAGGAGACGATAGACAGAGGCAAGAGTGATAGGAGAGTAACGGCTCAATCTCGACCACGAACGTATTGGTAACTAAAAGGTGTAGTACCAAAGACACAATGACGCAAAAGGAAATCTTACTCAAAAAGTTACTCATTATACGCGCACGCAAATTCGACAACTACAGCAAAACAAATCGAGCTCAAAATCATCGATTGTTAATTTGCCAGCACAGAGAAAAAACAACAGCGTAGGTCTAGCTTACAGTAAGGCATTGCATACATGCTAAATCAACGAAAGTGCCTGGTATCCAGAATGTACCGTATTACCTATTAACAGTTCTGGCAAAGCTATAGCCCACCAGCATAAAATGCTTGGGAGGTCAGTAGCATTGAAATGACCTATCTACAGCCCCCTCTCTCACAGGGTAGTTCACGGTTTCTAACCCTAAAGCACCTACAACGCTTTAAGATCAGAAATCGTGAAATAACCTAGTTACAGCAGCCCTCACCCCGACTGTAACTAGGTTATTTCACGATTTCTGGCCTATAGCATTTTAAAGCAATCATTTGTTTGCTAGAAATTGACTAAAGGCTTCATACATTCAAGAAAATCAATGGTTTATCCCCTTAAATCATCCGCATCAAAATTACGTAAAAGCTTCATACATAAAGCAAACTAAATAAACTAGCAAACTAATAATTAAACTAATTCTAACGGCTCATGTGGGCATTTAATAGTAATATAGTTTTACAGTAAATGTGTCTGTTCAGACTATAAAATTGTCTTATGAAATGCGTCTTTTTAAAAGTACACTCAGTGATTTGTCGGATTTTTTTCTGATGACGATTTCATCGGATAGCCTAGATACCAGGATATGGTACATTTTTCACGCCACGTTGATTGACAAGCTCAATTACCGAGACATAGGCCTACATGAAAACGCTCAAATCCCAATAGAAATTCGTTTATTTTTATAGGCTACAGTACTAGTGCAATCAATGAAGCTGCAGTATTCTTTAGACGATACACATCGTAACACAAAGCATTGGAAAGTAAAAATGACGCAATTTATGTCGGAAGATCGTTTCTTGTTCTACCCGGGCCATTAAGTAAAAAGAAAACGTCCTTTTTGCCTGCCTAGAAAGATAATTACGCTTCATGAAAGCTGCTAACCATTATTCTGCGATTGCCACGCTATTTTTTATTTTGCATCACAAATATTTTTTTGACATTTCGAGCGCTGAAAATACCGTAAGCGTCCAAACTAAATTCAAAGTTTGTTAAAAAGCTCGTATTTCGTAATCGTACTGGTAATAGGGTGTCGTATTGGAAAGAACTTCGATAACAGCAAGAATTTATTTCCCCCAACCCTATAAATTCTTGATAATAGTCTACAGAGAAGGCATTTTTGTCTGTGACATACGTTGCACTGATTCTACCACTGGGTTGACAATTCAGGTACAAAAGGATGTGATTGTCTTACATAAAAACTCTGATGCTTCGAAGTATAATTATCGTATCGTCTAAAGAATGCTTCAACTTCAACTTACTGCACCTAGTAGGCTATAAAAACTAAACCCTATTTTGTTGGGATATAGGGTAAAGATTGAAAATCCCGTAATGGCTTCTACTCTGAAAGTTCGTTCGTCATTGTTGATCATTGTTGAAAACAGATTGTTACGCACATTTTCAGAAACAATATACAGTACCGTACCAGAATTCTTACGAATTTTCAACAGACCGACGACGTCTGGCTTTATCAGGCCTAACCTACACGTTGTTGATGAAAGTTTGAGTTGTGTAGGTTAGGCCTGATGAAGACGGACGTCGTCGGTTTGTTGAAAATTCGCAAGAATACTGGTACAGTATTTTGTTTCTGAAAATGTGCGTAACAATCTGTTTTAAACAATGGGGTAAAGAGTTTTCATTTCTGCAGCTGTAACAGATTTTCTCAATATGGTACTGTAAGCTAGGCCTACACGGACGTTTTTGTTCCATGCTGGCTTACTAACATTGGCTGCGCAGTATTATTTTGTGGTAAAAGGGGTAAGCCTATTTCAGAAGGATTTTTTTAAACATATTTATAAATTTCTTTCACCATCACATTACATCACGAACCTGATATTAAAATATCTAAAGACGGCGGTGCACGCTGCAATACGATAGGCTAGCCCTCATTCGAGCCCACTGATACGACACCATTAAAGGTATACCCGGCCTGCAATATAACGACAACGCACCGATCACCACATGCGCATGTTACCATCGCATCATTTTGCGAGACTGCGTAGTAATACAAGGTAGTGTTGCACGGTAAATCGGTACTCACGGTATTGACGGTAAAAAAAAATTACGGTATCAGTATCGTTCCTTTTTTAGCACCACGGTATTGCCGTAGCAGCGGTATTACCGTGATTATGGTGCTAACGAAGGTGCAAAATTTGCACGAGCGAGTGAAATCCAACCCCACTGCTTCCCCACAGTGCGGCCAGGGGGATTGGGGAGGGAGCAGCTCTTCAGTAACAAGCGCGTTCGAGCGATTTTGTATTTATGGTCGATGTCGCAGCGTCCCATCAAGATGAAAGCGAAATTCCGCTATTTAGTAAAAAAAATTAAATGCCAAGAGCAATATTTGATTCTTTTGTGCTCAAGTGGGTAACAACGCAAAATTATTTCCTAAATTACCGTGATATTACCGTAGACCGCCGTTTTCAGAACCGTACCGTACCGTCCTGCAAAAACTTAATACCGTGCAACACTAATACAAGGGCAACTAAGATAGTAGCTGCATTCGTCGCAGGGTGGAACGTGGCCTCTTTCAATTGGCCTTGGGTGTGGTAGACGAAACGGCATGAATGCAAAAATTGGGTCGGCACAAACTAGAATGATTTTAGTATTTTAACATCTTCCTTTATAATTTGTTATGCTAGTATATTTTTTCTTCGGTGATTTATTGCCAAAAATAATTTTAATTTTTACCACATTAGTCTTTTAGATTTTTCATCTCATGGTGATTATTAGCAAGAATTTATAGGGTTTGGGAGGAGAATTTGTAACTCTAAAAAGTCCCATTGAAACACGTTAGATCGGTCCCCATTAGTTCAGTCCGAGTTTTCAGAGGGCGCCACGTGTTCCATCTGAGATAATTTTTGCTCATTTTTCAGCCCAAATCTAAAGTAAACTAAATTACAACTAAGCTAGGCTACATAATAATTAAAATCATGCTAGTTTCGTTCAGTTTAGTTTAATTTTAGGCTAAAAACTGAGTAGAAATACCCACATAAAACACATGGCACCCTCTATAAACTAAGACTGAACTAATATCCAAGACGTTTCAGTATGGGTCTCAGTCACAAATTCTCCTCCCCAACCCTATAAATTCTTGTTATTAGCAAACGATTAAAAATTAGTACATGCACACAGACAGATGATTAGGCTATTGTACGTGCGCAAAGGACCACATACGTGCAGGATGCAGTAAATATAGTTCCCAATATTCAACAGAAAATCTCCTAGATGCCACATTTCGAAACGAATTTTTACCGAGGGATTGACTATCGGTAAGTAAATAGACCTTTGGGGCGCTGGATCGATAAAAATGGTGCAGGGAGGAACGTCCTTTTAACTACACAGCTTTAATCACTATTCCAGCGAAAATAATATACTACTAACAGACTTAACACAAAAGAAATCGAAAAGCACGCACCAAGTTTTTCAATTAACGATTAAGAACATACATAAATAAACTTAACCATAACACCAACCCAACACAGGCCTGCACCATTCTAAAACGCTCGCTTTTACCCAACACATCACGCCTTAGCCAGAGAACCGAATTTATTACATTAATCTACACTGTACACGATAACACCTTAGTTCATCCACGTACAAAACAAGTTCTCAAAGCTATGTCCTAACTTGAAAGCGACCAGCTCTGGTCACGTACTTAACACCCTTGAACGGTTTGTATTTCTCCCCGTACATATCCAAACGATTAACTTTCAAGCCAGAGACGGCTAATTGGTTGATGGAAAATTGCACTGTGATGGCTGGGTTGGACTCTGGCGGTGGGGAACCACTTTGTAGGCTGATGGTACCGCGAAGATTTGGTAGACGCGTCGGTTCAATGCGACCCACTTCCCACATCAGAACCTTGCTAACTGGATCGAAGGAATACTTTCCTTGCGTCGGAGTCAGAGTAACGTTTAAGACACATTTGGGCATCGGAACTTCCAAAACGACGCCCTCCACAACCTTTCCCATGGTCTGCTTGGGCCCGACGGTGAGGTCGAGGCGTCCGCCACCGGAGTCTCGGAACGAGATGTTGTGACGGAGGTAGAGGGGAATCGCAACAATGTTCTGTGTAATGATGTGGTACGACATGAGGCGGAAGTTTCCGTCTGGCGGAACAAATGACAGAATTCGTTCCGATTCCCAGCGCTTGAAGCGGACGCACGGGTGGAAACTCACGTCGTCAAACAGCCTCGGGTTTAGAAACGAGAGCGTCAGATCGGGCATGCCACTAAGCTTAATACAGCAATCTATGTAACCCTGAATTTCTGCAAAAACTGCAGTTCCAGATTTATCAATAATGGCATCAACTTCCTCCACAACGTCAAAATAGGCTTCGTTATTGGTGTATTTGACGCCAGTACGACGCCAGGGTACATTCGACAACTGCCCTGTAGGGAGAGTATTGCTAACATTAGATCTACCAGTGACTGTATTAGCAATAGTACGAAGTATGTTGGGTGGCTTAATCAGCTCTTTCAAGATATTCGACTCTGTCGCCAATGGGAAACCATTATCTAACATTTCATCTAACAGCTCGTACACAACGACATAGTGTTCCTTGATCAAAGTTTCCGTGCATTCATTAAAGTAATCTTCAAAAGTGTCCACGACTCGATGTAAAAACTCAATCACAAATAAGGGAGGGACTTCGGTCATGCATACAGCGACGAAAAACATTTGGCAGCGATAAACGCTTATCAAGCAATGATGGGGTGTAGCTATGACTGGAGGAATGTCATCTGATGAACAAGCACGTCGTTGGGCGTCGAAGAAATAATCGCAAACCGATCGGTGGATCACACTCTTCCAATGTTTTTCCATAAAAACATCTCCCGAACTATTGATTATAAACAAACTGTGGATCATCTTGGAGCATGTAGCGGCCTTATCCCCAAAATAAGCAAGTTTTTCGCATACGGACAGCGACAACTAGACGCAAATGACGTACTCGAAGAAAACGCACTCATCGAACTGCTACGAATGGTGGCGCCCTCTGTCTAACGGTGACAAGACGTGTTCGTTATTACAGCCAGTAAAGAAACCTAGTGTTCGGTAACTTGAAACACGAGCGACAACTGCGAGCAAGCTTAAATTATTTTTGGGTTTGCAGGATTTGATTTGATTTATTACGGAGCTCTAGCCAACATTGACTACCAGCCCCAGTACAACTACACACATTGTTACTGAAACACCTACATCACTAGTACCAGCAAAAGTATATAAAACCAGACAACAACAGGAACCTAGAGCCGTTAGTACTGAGCGCGAGCCTAGAGTCAGACTTTTGTGTCAAGAACCTATAGAAAACAACTATAGGCTCCTGCTATTACACTAATACACCAGGAGTTGCATAAGTCAACAATAGGGCAGTGACACAACGTAGTATTATTGTGTATAACTCTATGGTGGAGCCAGTAACTGGGTTAGCTGAAAGGAGCACTCAGGGTAAAAAGAAGGTCGGCCAATGCTATTAGACTGGATTCATTAAGCCTATAACGCGCTACTTTTGTTGTTGGAGAAAGCAACGTTTTTTTAAGCATAAGAAATCCGCTTTCAAAGCACTGTCTTGACTAGAATTGCCGTTTTTTTCCTTACAGTTTAATCTAGTGCACCTTGTAGCTATGACCTCCAAATGGTATCTCGTGGCCAAAATGACGTCACTTGACGCTGCTCTACAGAGCAGTGACACGACGTATTGTATATAACTCTATGCTGGAGCCTTAATGGGTTAGCTGCAAGGGGCACTGCAGAGAGAAACATAAGGCCGTCATACTGAAGCTGATGCTGTGAAGGGTGATTTCTTAGACCTAAAACGCGCGATTCCTGTTGTTGGAGAAAATAACGTTATTTTAAGCCTAAGAAATCGGCTCTTCCGTTGTTTTTTCCTCCATTTTTATGTAGTGCACCTTGTAGTTATGCCCTCCAAAACCCATACTGGTGCCAATATGGCGGCAATGTCACTGCTCTGTAGGATTATTCCATGTTTTGGTCATAACAAAACAACGGTTTTAAACAACCAATTTACAGAAAAAGGCCATATGAGATGGCGGATCGTTAAGGATACATCCGTTGATTTTGTGACCAAGATAGGGAATAATCTCATCTAAAATTAAATTATTCCGTCAAATTCATGAACTTGTGGTTCATACATTGCTGTCAGGATTAAAAATTGTAACTGCGAGCAAATGCGTCAGCATGATGTAAAAATAAAGCCTGATTTAAAAATAATACCATAGTAGGTGTCGGGTGTCGGCCAGTAAGCTTAGAGCTTTTTGAAGGCCCAAGCGGCAGATGTTAAGTGGAAGGAACCACCCTTGTATCAGTTGTTTTTCGCCGCAGGAGGGAGGAAACCGGAGTACCCGGAGGAAACCCTCGTGCAACGGTCAGGAAACACTCGGAGAAAAACCGTACATATGATTCCCTTCGCCAGGATCGAACTCACGTCTGTAAGAAGCCATAGATGTACAGCCGGGACCAACTCAACATGCAGTCAGTTTTCTCACAATGAACTTAGGTCGGACTAATTAATTTTCTATTGCATTGAATGTAATGGCTTTTTGTATAGGATTATTGCTGTGTATTGTTGTTGATGGAGACTATTTATATATATATATATATTTTTTTTTTGTATTTTCTAATTTGTAATTTCATGTAATTGCCGGCAAGGAGATTTGGAAGATATATTAAAGTTAAAGTTAAGACGCCTATTGAATCTGATGGCTATCGAGGCTACCCGCGATATCATCTTTATCATCAGCATCATCATATGCGATAAACAACCATCAGGATGTTGTAACCTTTAAAGTAATCTAAATTTTTACAAACAATTTTTTAGGAAACAAACATGACGACGGTGCAAGTGGAAGGGGATAAGTTCGGAGTGGGTGTATTAAATTTTGGTGTAATCAGAAGTCCATCATTCCCCATCATTAACGTTCGGTGGAGTTGAGTCAGGAGTGCTCTATTTCCCCATTGCTGTTTTTAGTTTTTATGCGTGTACTGGAGATGAGGCTGCTTGTACGGCGGGGTTGGGATTCCGGTAGGGAAGGGAGGGAAACGGATCTCATAGAACACTGGTGTAGACATTAGCTGATTATGTGGGTATATTGCATGCGATCTATGCCACACATGGACTGATAAGGGGAACACTGCACTGTCCACCTAATTAATTAAAGGTAATGTTAAAAGAGCTTGTCGGTCTATGCCAGATCAGCTATTTCGTTCCCTCTCTAAAGGGAGAGCTGCCTACATTAAAGTGGGGTGATGGATAATGACAGGGAAGGCTTTGAGAGGTAGCTTAGTGTGTGAGCAGAGTGGGCAGTGTGATATAATACTGAGAACTGGATTTGGCTGGAAGAAGATGAATAGGGTACTTGAATGTGAGTATTTATTGGGTGAAGTTCGGGGTGGCGGAGGACTTTATTGGGCGGATGGGCAGGAAGGAGTGTGGAAAGCAGGGACGGTTAAAAGGTTGGTGAAAAAAGTAACGATGTGGGGGTACAATTGTGATGATCTGGGCTGTATGTTGTGGAAGAGGGTTGCAGTTCCGGGAGAAACGTTTGCTTCTGAAATTTGGATGCTAGAACAAATTTGTGAGGTTTCCGGGCAGGATGGATAGATGGGCATTGGGGAGTAATAGATTTGTTGAGAAGGTAATAGTGAGGGGAAACATGGGGTGGTTCAGTTTTGAGGCAAGGGAAGCAATGATGAAGTTCGCATTCGTCAGGAGGATAGGGAACTATCTGAGGATTGTATGATGAAGAAGGTTTATGAGATGGTCCTGAGGAGTTGAGGAACCAAGTTGGTCAGTCACACTAGGAGGTTGGTGGGGAAGTATGTTTACTGCAGGGTGATGGGGGTAGGGCGGGGGACTTGAGAGCAGAAGGGGTGAAAAGGGGATTAAGGTGATTGAGACGAAGCTGCATAGGAAGGATATGGAGGGGAAATAGATGATTCTGTGTTAAAGAGAGAAGAAGGAAAGGGTTGGAGTAGGAGAAGTGCTACAGGGGCGAGTGGGAAAGTATGCTTTTGTTTAGAGCTCTTATATACCCTTGTTTAGAGCTAGAGCAGGTATGCTGGCGACACGGGAGCTGCAGTGGTGAGGGAGAGGAGCAAGGACGAGTATGTGACCTGTGGGATTTACAGGGGAGAGGAAGAGTGAGGGGATGGAAGAGGAGGAGGTGGTTTTGGGTGAAAGGAGGGGGCACTAGTTGGCACTCAGTACACACTATAATCAAAAGAAAATCAAGTTTTATTAACTTTTGTTATAATGAACGTTCAGATTTATTATATATATATAAATAGTTGTTGCTTAGTTAATATTATATTGTATACTGCTTCCTCTCCTGTCGTGTAACGCCCAATTTTGGGCGATTTGGCTTGGCAGTCAAATAAAAGTTAAAATTAAGTTAAATTACGCACTCTAAAGCTATCTGGTCAGCTTGAGCTAGAAATCCGAACGCAGTTAGCACAAACACTTTTAAAAACATAATGTTACGTAGATGGCGCTGTTTGATTCTTGGCGGCGTTTGGCCAGCAGGTGTCACCACATGTCCAACATGGCGGCCACTTGGCCGTAAGAGCAGCTGGTTCTGCCTATTTAAAGACTTTTGCAAAAGGTAAATGCGTTACATCGTAATTTTGCAAATGATAAGAAATGTAACGAACCTGTGTTTTTCGGACGAAAATCTGAATGTCCATTGTAGAGGCGTTGTTGTTTTGATGACATCTTCTTGACGATTGTTTGAGGTGACTTTGATTTTTTTTTTCTTATGTTGATATCTGGTTTTGTAACGTAAGATAACCAGATTGTAACATTTGCCTCGACCGGTTTTTAATCTGATGGATTGATTGGTTAAGAGTGCTTGTTCGATTGATGTTTTGGGTGTTGTAAATCACTTAACGTTTTTCTGGTGAGTGGAAATAATACGATTGTGTAGGTTGATGATGATTGCCCAACAGACGGTGTCGGCTACTGCTGATTATAATATCGGTTTCGTTTGACGGGTTCGTTTTGTTCCGTGTAGATTGTAGGTGTGCCAAGAAGTGAGCCAACTGTTATTAATCTTCACGATCTTAGATTGATGGGAAATTAGTTTTTGACAACTACATCAAAACGCTGTTGGAAAACTCTCTTTAGAAGCAGACCCGTCGCCCTATTGGTTAATTTTTCGACAGCGATT
This sequence comes from Lithobius niger, assembly GCA_023313725.1. Taxonomy (NCBI): domain Eukaryota; kingdom Metazoa; phylum Arthropoda; class Chilopoda; order Lithobiomorpha; family Lithobiidae; genus Lithobius; species Lithobius niger. The sequence goes on along the minus strand of JAHWFP010039290.1, from coordinate 82 downwards.
TTGGGCAGGGCAGCCAACAGTCTGTGGTGATGTCACTTCCTACGAAAGTCTGAAACTTTAAGCAAAGCAGGTGTGTATACAT
>JAHWFP010039289.1:35125-101679 GCA_023313725.1 Lithobius niger | reverse complement strand
TTCATACAGAGTTCCCACCAAATTACTGAAACCAATTTCCCTGAGTTTTCCAGAGTAAATGAAGTCATTTTCAGGCTATTTCCCGTAATTTTAGGAAGAAACTTTTTTCACACATTTTACCAGTTTTGTGTTATTTTCATATTTAGTGTTAAAAAGAATGAAGCTTTAGAATGATGGGAAATACATTATTTAAATTCATAATTTTTCCCTGAGTTTTCCAGGTGTTTTTTTTTTGTAAAAAGTCAGATAATTCCCTGAGTTCTCCCCGAGTTTCAAACGTAGTTTAAATTCCCTGAGTTTTCCAGGTTTTTTTTTTGTAAAAAGTCAGATAATTCCCCGAGTTCTCCCCGAGTTTCAAACGTAGTTTAAATTCCCTGAGTTTTCCCGGTTTCCCAGGTTGGTGGGATGGAAAAAAGTAATATTCCAAAATGTAACAACCGATAATTAATACCGGCATTAGGGGGTGTACAATACGGGGGGAGAGGGGGGGGGGTTTTACTCCCCCGGACCGGGGGGGGGGGGGGAACCGCTGCCCCCATACTCGCGTAACCAAATTTTAGCACTGGTATTACTGGGCTAAAAAAATCTGGTAGTACTGTAGTGCCTCAGGAGGGATCGTCAAAATGATCGTGCTCATGCCTGCAGTGGCCCGTCAACCATCCTACAAGTTTGATATAAAATTCTGCATCTGCAGTCCGTACCAAACCGACCTATAAAAGCATACTACTTGTTTTTCGTCATCAGAAATCAGTACGACTGGAAGAAGAATTCATGCACTTCATGAGACCGGCTCCAAATAGCTTGGCAATCTTTATTGCCCGACTCGGTTATCAGGTTTGGGGGTTGGGGGTTGGCGCCATCAGTCTCTGGCCACCCCTGGCGCGTGGAGGAGCCGGCGCCTTCCTCGGCCTGGGGGCGATAGGGTGGCCTTTTAGACACCCCTTTAGCCAGTGCTGTAATGGAGGCACCCCAGGCCCCAGCCCCCACGTCGCCTACTGTTGACACAAACATTGTCGCTGCGGCGTCTCAAAAGCCAACTAGTGTCCGTCCCACCACGCTGACACCCCTCCCCTCCCCCGAGGTGGGAGGGGTGATATGGGGCCAGCACGGACTCTGGACATCATTCTGTGTTAAGCACGTGGAGGCGTGACGTGGTGTTTTCCCGTTCTTAAACTAAACTCGAAGCTATGTACGACAACGATCCGTTCGGAGTGCGGGGTCCCCATCTTCCGTTGGCCGCCCAAGCCTCCGCCAATTTACCGGTCAACGGCCACCCGGGATCGTTCTTAGCCATGCATCGTGCACCTATTCAATCTTACTCGGCTGGTGGTGAGTTGTATTTTATTACTTATGAATTAATTTTATTAATAATCGTTTATTTATTTAATATTTGCAACACCCTGCTGAAAAGACTGACAACCACTAGTAAACAAAACCAACAATAATCTAGATTGAAAGCTGAGCAGAAAATAAGAAAGCAATGAGTGTCCCGCACATAGGGGCACGTGCGTCCCCGTCCCCCCCCCCCCCCCCCCCACTTTTTTTCCGGTGCCTTTTTGGTAGATAAAGTCATTACATTAAGAAAACCATTAAAAACTTGAGATTTTTCGAGGACCTCAAAATAATCACGAGCACCGTGATGAATGATCACGGTGATATTTTCATATTTCTTACAAATTGCTTTAGGACAGGGGTTGGAGGGGGGGGGGGTGGAAAAGATCAAGGATTTTTTGTCTTTTCGAGGCATGGGTCTCGAAAATATATTGATTGTCTTTAATTATGTCTGTCATTGATAATTTAGTATTTTTGTTTTTTTTTTTCGATTGTGATTCCCCTTTTGTATGAAAGTTTCTGGGTGCCCAGTAAGCACTTTTAAGTCCAATAAACAACTGCTGCTGTTGCTAAAAAAAAAAAAGACAAAATCCCAAACCATGCTGGATGCAGGCTGAATGACATATGCCCTTGGTACGTAGTGTAAAACGTTGCTTTACGTAGTGTAAAACCTTTGACTAATAAACTCCCGACTCCAGAGACTACAGCGAAAGCCAGTGTGCTGGCACCTAAGATGAAAAAAAAAAAATCCCAGGTCATCATGTGAACGGGAATCGAACCCGGTTCGACCGATTGCCGAGTTGCCGTACCACGATACGCGGAGGTAACATCAGTGACATGTGATCTGAGGACCAGGGTTTCATTCGCATCCACACTGGCTTTCGCTGCAGCCTCCGGATGCTACGACGGGAGTATAGTTACTTTTCGTACTATCGTAACTTCGTTTCTCGTCATTAATTAAACCAACATCGGTTAATTTACTGAGTCTGTCAGTAAGCAACGATTTACAACAGAATGTGGTTAGAACCATAATCCAGTCTGACAATGTCGTGGTATTTGCTCGCGTGCATCGAGCGCATCGTGTATTGAGTGCACAGGCAGAATTTTAACCGTACATCGAGTGCACGCTGAGGTTTAAAGGGATATACCTCCCAGCGCCATTTTTCTCGATCCTCCACGTCAAGTACGGCCCCAAAGGTCTATTTCCTTACCGTTAGTCTTTCCCTTGCTAAAAATCCTTTTTTAAATGTGTCGTCTAGGAGGTTTTCTGTTGAATATAATGGAACTTTATTTACTAACGATCCGTCACTAAATGATGCATTGCGTGCGTATACAATAATCATAAAGTTTCATCTCTGTGTGTACATCTACTAATTTTCTAATAATTACCACAAGATCTAAAATCTAATAGACTAATGCGGTAAAAATTAAAATTAATTAATCCAATAGATTGCCGAAGCAAAATTATAAGACACTAGCCTAGAAAATTATAAATTGTGATTTTAAAATACGAGAATCATTCCGGTTTGTGACGACACAATCGTTGACTTGATTCTGTCTCGTGTATTATTCCCAAAGCCAACCGAGACAGCAGCTATGCGAGCAACGCAGCTACTACCCCAGCCGACCTTGGCACTGTAATTGCTCGGATAATGATCTGCGCGTAGCTGTAATTTGGCACGCGGAATGTTATAAGGCAGGCCGGGTTTCCCTTTAATGCTTCGTATATTCCGGAAGCGAGTTTCCGTCATTTCTGATTGGAGAATGGTGGGATGTTTATGGCTCTTATGCGAAGCGCGGCCCTCCGCAGTTCTGATTGCGTCCTGTCAGATGTGCGCTCGACGTAAGGGTTTATTCCAGTAGGCTTGCGCTCCATCATACAATATTTGCTTCTCTGCTTGCTCATTAGTTGTCAATGTTATAAAAAACCCTCCAAGCTAAACTCCCAAAATAATGTATGAATTGATACTGCCCCCCCCCCCCCCCACGGTACCTTTTCTTAATTTCGAACGTCTAACGCACCATAAGTCCAGGGTTCTAGCCTGACCTCGACCATCCCAGGAACATGACGACTAAGCATTATAATTGTTAATGTCAAGAATTTATTATGAATTAGTGTAATTTTACAGAACGGCTGAGGTAGCCGTGGGCTATCTAGTAATTTCTCATGTTCAAGCCGCCGAAATTGACGCAAGGCTTAAAATCGCCGTTCTTTTTATTGGTAATCTAAATTTGTTATATACATATGGATGGGCCTTGTTGAATTTATGGTTCCAAAATTATCCCGAATTAGTAACAAACTCTTAATCTTATTGGTAAGGTTTAATGACCCTAGGTCAAAACAAGAAAGGAAAACGAACAAGCTTTTCAATGTTACACTAAAATTGAATAAATAGACACAAATCGCAGTAAACAATATGGCAGCCAGTGGAGGATGTGGCCATAGCGGTTAAGGCGCTATGCAAGTGATCTGGGGGCAAACTGGGTCGCCGGTTCGAATCCGGGTCATGCCACTCCGACGAAACGTAAGTGCGTAAAGGTGGCATACTGAAATACGTTATTTCTGTTGTATAATTTTCGCTGATGGCTAATTTTCCTTAACACTAAAATTAAACCATTGCAACTGCCACTGAAACAAGGCAACTGGACTTCTGTACACGTCTGCCACTTCCGAAAATGTTGAGGCGCACACCTGTATAACACACTGCAACAGCGCTCTCTATTATGTGATTTAAAACTGGTAACCATCATGCCGGTGTAGCTTTTAGGCCTAGTTTTAAATTTTTGGCATAGTTATTGTCAGGTTCAGCCATAGAAGCATTAATTGCTTCGGCTGACTTAAGGCCCGTCAAAAAAAGTTAAAAAAAAAAAAAAAAGTGTTTAGGCCTATTTTTTCCCTGCCGTTTTAATTCTCAGTAGCAACTTACGAAGAATTGAGTTCGAGAGTAGGCCTATTCATTGATGAAACACGGTGTCGACACTATGTTAAATGAAGCTAATGTGTGTCGTTAACGAAACCCTTTATTTTTTACGGTTGTGTGTCTTCCTGTAGCGGTTAAATGCGACGATCATATGTTATCATACACGGCGATATATATGATTGAAGTCCTCTCTCCAGCAAAACTATAACTATTATTTTCTCCGTTTCTATTCAATATATTTCGACCAAACTTGGCCAGATAGTAGATAGCAACTTTTCCTAACTTTACACCAACTTTTATGCAATTCCGTGCAAGAGTAAAAGTAGGGAGCCACAAGGAAATTTTGATTATTTCAATTAAAAATCATCCAAATTTTATCCGTGTACATTTTAACAAGTAAAGTGAAACTTAAATCATATAACCCTCTTTTTTACGGCACACTTGACGTTTTTGTTAGTAATTATTTCATTGAGTTACGTCGAAAAAGCCTATTAGCCCGATGTTTTAATGTGCCGTGCTTTTTTTTTAAAGTTCACTTGACTGCCACTAAAAAGGCCACGGACAGACCAAGTTGTTGCTATGTACTTTTCGACTGGGACTTAGGGCGGGTTTATGCAACGGTAATTTTCTCGCGCACTAGCTTTTTTACTTGGTTAATGTTAAATCTGCTGGCTGCTTCTCGCCTTTACCGGACCATGAGGTTTTCCCGTTGTCTATACGTAGTAATGGCAACAAGCCGGACGCAGTTCTTCTCCTCGTGTCTAAACGACACAACGTACGATGCGTGTAACATGGCAGCGCCGATTTATAACAAGAAAACCATTTTTACTGCAGTACAAGACGACGCACTGATTTCTGAATGTCAGCATTCGATGGTTTGTCTTCGATTCGATAACCCTGAAGTGGACGCCATGTTGGATTTTGAATTCTCGCTGCGAGTATAGCTATTTATTCAACCGTCGATTGATCACTGCTAGAAGCTGCTCTTTGAGCGAGAATAACAAATTTTGGCAATGGCGTGAAATGACAACAATGTTGTAGCAATGTTTAAAATTGCTCTTGTTCATTATCCGTGTTGTTATTTATAATACATTTAATTTATTATCACATACCGCATTCATTTAGTAGAAACGGGAAACTAGGGCCTACTCGTAAATAAATAACGGTTGACTAGAAAATAGCGTTCGGCGAGCAAGAAAGTCTCGTTTCGTAAACGCGCCCCTAGACTAAGACAACGCACGTTAAAAAAGGGAAGACAACGTTATTTACCGTAGTGATGTCAGTTTTTCACTCATAACAGAAATTGCCACATCTTAACAGAGAAGAAATGATTAGGCCTATATAGATTTACTGCGTGAAGTGGTTACCGAGTATTGTATTTTCGATATTGGTAGAAAATATAAAATTTAACTTTGCATTTTCGTTAGTCAAGTTGTCACCCGTGCACCCGTTCATGACCGTATTGGTAATACATGACGATATTTTTTTTCTTGGTTCCCTTTTTCAGCGATGTCGTTTAATTTTAGTGACGTATCTAATGAATAACTGTAGTGAGGTTTCACGTGGAATAAACACTACAGAAACATTATCACGATGTTTATTTAACATTACCGTACTAGAAAAGCCTGTTAGTTTTCCTTTCCTCTTTGGTTTGGAGGGTCCAGGTGACCGCCGCGCTGCCCCTTAACGCGCTAGTATAAACTTGCCTGCAGTACATTGCCGAAAACCTCCAACTCGACGCGCCACATTTTATACCATAAATTCTTGCTAATACTAACTAATACTTCACATTGACTTCCCACGCGTTAGGGATTATAATTAATTATGAAAGGGAGTTGTGTAAAAGTGATACCCAAAATTTCAAACTTAAGGAAAGTAGAAACAAATCTTGGATAAATAACTAACACTTTTAGATGGGAAAAAAATTCGGCTGCTTGTGATCACATTCCTCAATTTATCGTCATGTTACATACGGACTTCTTCCTGACGAAGTCCATACGTAACGGGACGAAATATTGAGGAATTCTGATAAAAATTAAAGCAATAGTTGTCACTATCTGGCTGTTTGTGATTGCATTCCTCACTATTTTGTCCTGTTGCAAAGGACTTCTTCCTCAAGAAGTCCTTATGTAACGGGACGAAATATTGAGGAATAAGATCAGAATGCATTGTTTTTGGTTTTTTTTTCCACCTTAACATCCTTGAAAAAACTGGGTTGGTTTCTCCCCCTAAAAAAATATTCTCTATTTGTCCGTTATAATCAGGTTAGAAAACATAACTTTAGGGCAAGTTTACTGAATGGCTCAGTAAATTCTGTCTGTATCTCTCAGTATGGCTCAGCGATAGGACCTCTGCATTTGGTTTCAAAGGTCGTGGGTTCAATTCCCCACTCAGGCAGTCCGACTTTTAAATCCAAAAGATAGCGTAAATAGGTTACGCATCCGTATTTATTTAACTCTTCTTGAGTCCATTTGGTTTTCCGGCCTATTTAATGGTAACACTCTACTGAACAATTTCTGTCCAGAGCTCCACTTCGAATTTCGCCCCTTCCCACTGGCAGAACGAATCTAGGAAAAAAAAGCCGAGGAAAAAAAAGCCGCGGGAAAAAAAGCCTGGAAAAAAAAGCTGATGGAAAAAAAGCCCCGGAAAAAAAAGCCGCGGAAAAAAAAGCTGATGGAAAAAAAAGCCGATGGAAAAAAAGCCGCGGAAAAAAAGGCCGTGGAAAAAAAAAGCTGATGGAAAAAAAGGCCGATGGAAAAAAAAGCCGTGGAAAAAAAAGCCGTGGAAAAAAAAGCCGATGGAAGAAAGAACGCGATAAAATCCTGGTTCAAAATTTACAAAAACACTACCTAAATGTAGTTACGTGTGTATTAATCATTCATTAGCTGCATGTTGCTCGATCAAGGTCACCTTTGGAATCCCGAAAAGGAAAAGAAGTCACAAGTTTTCTCCCAACTTCCTTAACAGGGGAGGTGGTGGGGGAAAGGGTCGTCCTCAATTTGGTCGTGTGTCTAAATTATTCACTTTTTTTTTGCAGTGAGGGGGTAGGGGGAGGAGAGGGTGGCGGGAAAGGGATACGATCCAGAAAAAAATATTAAAATGTTTGCAGAGAAATATCAAAATAACTTTAAAAACAAAAAAAAAGGTAAAGGAGTTCGGGAATAAAAGTATGCTTTCCGGAATTTTCTTTTAGTTGTCCAAGTTACGGATTTAAGGCAACTTCATGATTTCCTGATTATCCCCCCCCCCCCCTCCCCTCCTATCCAAATTATGGCGGAAACTCGTCATTTCATGATTTATCCTTTAACGATTGAAGGTCACCCAACCAAAGTGAGGACGACCCATTCCCCCACAACCTCCCCAGTTAAGGAATTTGGCAGGAAACTTGTGATTTCTTTTCCTTTCGGGTTTCCAAAGGTGACCTTGATTGAGCAACATGCAGCTAATGAATGATTAATACACACGTTAAGTGCATTTAGGTAGTTTTGTTGTAAATTTTCAACTACATTTTTTCGCGTTTTTTTTTGACTATCGGCCTTTTTTTCCGCGGCTTTTTTTTCCGCGGCTTTTTTTTCCATCGGCCTTTTTTTCCATCAGCTTTTTTTTCCGCGGCTTTTTTTTCCAAGGCTTTTTTTTCCATCAGCTTTTTTTTCCAGGCTTTTTTTTCCGCGGCTTTTTTTTTCCCAGGCTTTTTTTTCCGGTCACGGGCAGAACGTACAGGTACGCAAGGACCCAGACCGCGAAGGGGGCCCATCTGGCCATCAGACCAGCCCATGGTGTAAGTTGTATCCTTATAAGCTGGTAAAATCTGAGGCCGGGTCCCATCATATCATGTCTTTTTAATTTCTTAGACGTTAAGGTCTGTAAATTTGTAGAATTCATTAAACACTACCTTCGGCTCAACAACTACATGGGCTTAATTTACTCAGTACTGAGTGTGATATAGCAAATAAAATGATAGTGTCCCAGACTTGTTTGTATCCCATAAATCTCGTCGAAAGCGTTGATGAAGAATCATCCGACAGTCTTCACCCTTCATTATGTTTTTAAAGTCAATTGCCTGTTGTGGCTATGGTGACTAAACTAACTTTAGGTTGCAAATAGTTGAAAACTTGTAGATTGGCCTTAGAGTTGAAGCAGAATGCGATTCGTGCATGCAACTCATAATCTGGCAAAATAAAAAATAAAAAATTGGCTCCTCGCATGCCTAGTTGCCTACATATCAGTGGTGCACCCTTTCCCTAAACCCCTAAGCTGAAATCTCTGCCCCACTTTGATTTCCTTAATTTTACCCCTTTTTCCCATCACCCCCCCCCCCCCAAAAAAAAAATTCTTGAATGTGCTACTGTCACACATTACGTTTGCTGAAAAATAAGTTTCTTTGGGGAGGGGGGCAACGAAAATTTTGCATAGGGGCCCAGCCTACATTTGTTACGCCACTGCCCCGTCCGTGAAAATATTAAGAGGTAGGAGTTTCATGTGCCTAAGCAACCTTGTCACGAAATTCACTCCTAATCAGTACAAAAAATTACAAGTGTTATCGTGTCCCTAACAGACACACAAAATCCAAATGTTCGTATTTTACAGCTTCACCGACATTTTATGTGCTGAGGAGAGAGCCAAGAGTTATCTAACGGGATATTTTTATCTGTTGTTTGTAGGAATTTTGGATAACCCAGGTTATCTACGATCTAGTTACGCACACATCAAGGACAACCTGACAAGATCAATTCCTTTACCAGACAAGCAAGTTAACGTGTCCCTAGAAAATAAACATCTGTGGAAACAGTTTAACAAATTAGGAACGGAAATGATCATTACCAAATCAGGAAGGTGAGTACGGTAACTTACTGAAGTAATAAGTATTCAGCTGTTACAGGATTAGTAATTTAGGTTTTAGTATTTACAGTTTAAGTAACTAACTACCCATATTGACTCATCATGTAAACAGGTGTGTTTGTTATTGCTTAATGCTATTGTCAAGGGTGGATAACTTAACCTATTTTTTATCTTTATCTTATCCTTAACCAGTGTTAATCTATTCAACCCATTATTGGATTATGATAAGCATTATACAGGGTAATACATAAATCTGTCCAGGGTCGACAACCCGCTGAACAAAAACCGAGTAGGTGTAGTGTAGAGTGGTTAGTGGAATATTGAACATGCTAGATGACCCTGACGTATCTCATTAAGGTTATCACACTGCTAGCGCTACAGTACCTTCTAAAATATGCGTGCATCTTGGTGAAAATCAAAAAAGGATATTGAAACAAAACATAATTTAACTTTAAAAAAGTGCAGTGAAGCAAAGTGATAACCGTGATGGGCCATTTCAAGGTCACCTAACCAAACAATATTCAACAGGACCCTGACCACCATAGTCATAGATTTAAGAATCTCCATGAATGAAGCACGCTGATGACATTAACACAACTTTATCTTGTCTATTGTGTAAGTAAGCAATACTTGTTTACTTTGCAGGCGGATGTTCCCAACACTTCGGTTAGCGCTGACAGGTTTAAATCCTCACGCCAAGTATTTCCTGTTGGTGGACATTGTGCCAGCCGACGAATCTCGTTACAAATTTGTGGATACCCAGTGGGTACCCGTTGGAGGATCGGAACCTCATCTTCCTAGCCGTTTGTATGTCCATCCAGATTCACCAGCAACCGGCGCTCAGTGGATGAAGCACCCAGTCAGCTTTCAGAAACTCAAGCTGACTAACAATAATATGGATCAGCATGGGCATGTAAGTTGATGAGAAGAACACGCAAAGACTGAAATAAATCTTAAAAAGTCTGTATAAAGTATAATGGGAACTAAATGTTACTAAACAATATGGGCTCAAAATAAGGTACAGCAGTAGGGTAATTTGTGCCTCCTGGCACCCTAAACAATGCCCAGCTAAGGTCCCTTGGCCAAAAAAAATTGGTACTTTTGACAATTCCTATGTTCGCAAAGGCACCCACCAGTTTACTTTAAATGTTCAGCAAATATCGATGAACAATTATACGCACAAATTCAGAACGAACCAACACACTTGGTATCAGCAAATTTTCGACAAGAGTCCACGTATCTTCTTCATGCTTTCCTACTACTATGCAATCGCCTATCTACATCGTTGCAGTGTCACAGTTCAAAAGTGCAATCTTTTGTTAAAAGGGGGTTTAACAAGAGAGTGTACAGTAGTAGAGAGCCTGAAGAAGATAGGTGGACTCTTTCTGTCTGATTAGTAAATAGTCTGTCGAAAATTTGCTGATACGGAGTGTGGTGGTTCGTTTTGAATTTGTGCATAGAATTGTTCAGTCGAGGCTTGCAAATGTGCTTTGGTTGAATCCTCGAAAGTGCTTGAATTTCTCAAAAGAAAATTCAAGAGCTTGAATTCCTGTAAATTGTTAAAACGGGTTATTATTGTTAAACTTGTTATTTATCGTACAGTAGTTTCAACTAGCCTGGTCTCAATCAAGTTAGGAAGTTTTTCAAGTTGGTACTTTTTTTTGGGGGGGGGGGGTTTGACATCAGACTTTTAAATCATGTGACCAAGTTTTCCAACTGTTGTCTTCAAATAGTGAATCATAGCAGCCACGAGGGGGCAGAGTATTTTCAACAGAATTTGATGTAAACATTGTTAAAAAAAAAGTTCTTGAACCAACTAACACTTTATTTATGTTCAACACTCATTACACTTTACCGTTCATTTGGCTAGTTACTTAAATAAAACAGGTCCTTGAAATAAGTGTGCTGGTTTTGGAAAAAGTCCTTGAATTATTTTTGACTGATCTTGTGCCCACCTTGAATTCAATTTACTGCAGTTTCGAAAAGGAAAAAAACCCAATAATTCCGCTGAATGTGAAGCTACTGACACTCTTAGCTAGGTAGCACACCATCAAATGCAACTTTCAGAAAAGGTTTTAATTCATCAGCGCTACCCAACCACTGATGCCGTTCACTAATAAGGGGCAGTACACACACAAGTGGCACACGTGTGGGAAATGGTTCCAAATGGACACTACACAAATTTTGCACTTTTTTTGCTCCGTCACAAATTTTTTCACAACTTTTGTAACACCCCTTCCCCAGAAAATGACTTCATAAACACCAACCGTGTCCTCCCCCTTGTCACCAATGAAGAGAGAAATTCTAAATCTAGCTGTAAAATTAGTCTGATTTTGTCCGAATAGTGACCTTTTCCCCCATTCCCTCAAATTAGTCACCCCCCCCCCTTGCATGATGTCATTTGTGTACAGCCCCTTAAATGCCACGTATCTCTGAAAACAGTAACAAGCACTCTTCAGAAGAAGTAGATAGCAATACGTGACAGTTAAAAAAATAAAGAAACAGTACTTTGAAGAAGTCATGTGGTAACTTAAGAAAAAAAAATTAATTGTATATAAAAAAAAAAACAATTTTAAAACCAGTTCTGAAACCAAGAATACAAACGATTCAACTTTAGGGAATGCCAGGAAACGTAAGTTAGCAGAATAATATGAACTGTGTACATTTAACTTTCGAGCACTAGAGATGGTAAACATTAATTTGTTACCTACTTACTGCACATACAATCTGAAAGAACGACATTAATTTGTTTTCAGATTATCCTAAACTCCATGCACCGCTATCAACCTCGTCTCCACATTGTTGCTGCCAATGACATCTTTAGTCTACGATGGGCTCCCCTTAACACTTACACCTTCTCGGAAACTATCTTCACAGCAGTCACAGCTTACCAAAACGACCAGGTAAGATAACTTGATAAAGGTTAAAAGGTCAAAAAATTCAAAGAGAAGCATTATTTCACGATGAAATTAAAGGAGTACTCTCCAAAAAACAGTAGACTGCGAAAAAGGGAGATTACACCTAAGAATACCCCCTGAGGAGGCACACATTTGCAAGACACATGAGCAGAAACAGTATTTAATTTTCAGCCAATTAAAACAACTTCTGGCGTTTAAATTCTGCTTCTACTTATGTGTCTTGCAAATTTCTGTCCCATCAGGAGGTAGTCTCAAGTTAAAGGAATACTCTTTAGAGTAACTTTTCAAATGCTTACTTTTAACTTTTGTGAAGAAAACTATTTTGTATGCTTGATAATGTTATTTTCCCTCAATTATGCCTTCTATAAATAGTGAAGCAAGCGGGAAACATAATTGTAGAAAAAATCTGATGACCAAAAGCATTTTTCACAGCCAGTCAAGCCCAGACTGTAAAAACAACGAATCTAATTTTGTTTGACCTCATAGCATAACATATATCAACCACTTTACCATTTGTAATACTACCTCCACTCTCTGAGCATACGGTACAGCTATTAAAAGACCCTTTTAAAGGGCTTTCCACGTTTGTAGTTGGCTTCCCTGCACTTCACACACAGCTAAAAGAACCAAGTGCTTAGAAATTATACGGTTACGGTACTAATTTTCACTACTCCATCTAAACCTGCAGCATAGCTGTCTTAATCACATGTAGTCAACTTGACAAGGTATACGTACGTAATGCTGCTGTAAGATTTCAACATTAGATGATTTTTTTCCCCCAAAACATAAAAAGTTAATGGAAAAAAAAAACTAAAACATATAGAGCAAGATGTAAGGCTTGTCTTATAAAACTCTTTAAAATCAGTGAAACAAGATCCCATGCAGAAATGCGTTATGTTTTCTTATTGTTTCACTGATTTTAAAGATTTTTTTAAGGTAGTTTTAATCCCGTTTTCTATGCTTCAGCATGTTTTTGCTAAGTCAATTTTCTTGATACAATTCAATCTGGTGTAATGGAAGCAAGCAGCTTCAAGTCCAGCACACAGTTCATCCACTAGAAGCATCTGACAGTGAAATAAGCAATAAATATTTCGACTGAATTTTAACAATAAACGGGCACACATTATGGAATACTTAAAATTGCCTATTCTTGGTCATTTACAAATTAACAATATCACAAGCATTATACGGCAGTCACCCACTTGAAATAGTTGGTAGTGAAATGAGACACAATTATCTGATCTTTAATGATATACAGGCTATCACTGCTTGGTGCAGCAAAAACGGAAGGGTATGATGTCACCCCAACTGGCCTTAAGATGACCTCATCACCTCTCTGTGGCTGTTTATTTCGACTTTATTATCAAGACAAGTGAAATTTTATAAATCTTAAAATGATTTTTAGGGTCTTAGCTAACAATAAAAAAATTGGACAAGTACGGGTTTAGTATTACTTTACGGGTGTCGACCCCGACTTACGAGTTTTTTTAAAATATGCCTATATTTCCTGTGATGAAGTAAAAGTTGCTACCATCTATGTTGACGGTCTAATAAGGTTATTTTTTTCTCTCTTAGATAACACAGCTGAAAATAGACAACAATCCATTTGCGAAAGGATTTCGTGAAAATGGACTTTCCAGGAGGTGAGCACTGCTTTAACCCTTTAACTGCTGAATTAATTTTCTATCTCCACAAAAGTAGGGGTAACCTGGACGGGACTCGAACTAGAAACCTGGAGGAGCTCTTTAACTTCAGGCACACGCCTCTACCAACTCGGCCACCGTCTCTAGAGTCGGCTTGTTAAGGGAACCTAGTATTGTTGTCGTTTCCCCATTGTTGTCCATCTCGTGCATACTTTGGATTCTGTCTTTAGGACTCAAAGCTGTGCTTGTGTTTTTGGCGAGTATACTCGTCGCCCGCACTTTAAGGGTTAATAAACATTTCAGAATGGTATCACAATACAGATCACTGCAGTTGAGAGATTATAGCAAATAGAAATTCTTTATCTCAACTAACTTATGACAACATTTAAGATACATACAAAAATGTTTGTTTGGGTTTATACAGGTTTAATTTTTTAATTTCACATTAACTACCCAAATGAATAAGTTTGGAGAACTTTAGTTAAAGCTAATAAGTAACAAATAGAACTGCAGGGTTTTCTCAGCTATATTTTGCATTTTAAATCATCACTGAAAAATGTATCGCTGTAATTCCGCCAACACTTTGAAACCAAGTGTAAGGTTTTGGTTTAACTAGGGAAAACACACACGACCACCACGCAAAAACACCACAAAGTTCGCTTGAATTTTCGGTGAATCAGAAGTATTTCAACAACACAAAAAACCGTCCGAAAACTACATAATGAAAGTTCGTGAATTCCAGAATTTCAAAAGCACGCGCGTGTCTGGTTGCGTCACTGATCTTTATCTTCCATCTGCTTTTGAAATTCTGGAATTCACGAACTTTCATTATGTAGTTTTCGGACGTTTTTTGTGTTGTTGAAATACTTCTGAAGAAGGTGAACGGGTGTTGCACTTCACCGAAAATTCAAGCAAACTTTGTGGTGTTTCTGCGTGGTGGTCGTGTGTTTTTCAGGTCGTTTTCAGACCACTGTAGACGCCGGTTGCTGGTGTTTTATAAGGTTTTAGTTTGCAACCCATTTTGCAAGAACCCTCTAATAAAGCGTTGAAGAGCATTCTCGTGCTCCTTCAAGTGCTACTTTGCGTTCGTGTTTCGATACTTGGAATGGCCTTTCATTGACGTTTAAGAATTGGTATATGCAAACAGATTTTCTAGTTTGAAAAACTGCCAATCCTTTTTGCGCGAGAGGCACATAAGACTATATCGAGGGTGGAAAAAGGGAAATAGTCAAACTAATGTCCTTTTCAATGGTGAAGGTTTGAAAATAAAAACTTTGGGATTTCAGGACAGAAACAGTATGACAAGTGCGAAACGAATACGGTTTCAGCAAGCGAAATAGCAGAAACGTCTGCTTGTTTGGGGCTCCATTCTACTGAATGGCTGACACCCTGGCCTGAGAAACAGTAGTAAACGGTACAAAAAAAAATGCTTAAAGTCACTGGAGGTTGACATGAAGCCTGAAACTGATGGGGCGTACCCTGAATAAAGGGGAGGGGAGGACTGGGAGGAAGGAGATTCTTCCCTGTCATAATATTGTAACATTTTTGGCATAGAGCAGCCTATTTCAGAAGTGGGGCGGATTAAAGGTTAGCTTTCCTACAGAACAGTTCCGCAAGTTTATTAAAAGACTTACTGCATTTAAAATTACCCCACTTGCAGTCTTCTAAGTGTCCGAGTTACGTTCCTGGTGACCCATAAATTGGGCTGTTTGCAAATAATTTTTTATTTGGAATGAATTTTATAAAATAGGCTACTGGAAATAACGTGTGGACTCATGCAGTTATGTGGTATTATATTTGCAGAGAAAAGAAAAGAATTACAGCAGAGCCTACCAACTTATTAGATGGTAAAAGAAAACCTGGTTCTTTAAGCGGTAAGTAAATTAAAATAACAGTCGATTAGGGATGTTTTATTACTTTATCTAGTAATCTTTAGTATACTTTTTCACAATTTTCAATCGTTATTTTGATAAACAAAAGGCTTTTACTTACCCATTTATTTTGCAGTGGAATAGATCCCCTTACTTAGTATACAACAAAATTTGTCCAAATAAAATCCAAAACTCAAACAATCTCAAAACACTGCAACAGTGGAAAAATTACACTGCAAATTTTAAAGCAAGCTACGTGTTAGTCTGGATGAGGTTTTCGGCTAACGTAGTGTTGTATAACTACAAAAAAAAAGTGCAAGGTGTTATTGATAGAGAAGGTTAGCAGTACAATAAAGATAAAACAAAAACGGCTCACCAATGAAACATTCTAAAGGAGTCTCCAGCGGCTCCTTTTGTTCGTTACACTGTTAAGTTGTTAACCATTATAGCTAGCTTCTAGGTGTCTTAGAACACACCAGATTTTCACACAATTATTTACGTAGGCTAAGCTCGCGTTTGTTTCTTTGAAAACATTTCTTGGTGCACTTCTTCACTTGCTGCAAGCTTTAACGATACCACAGATACTAGATGACGCTACAGTAGAGTCTACAGCTTTTTTTGTTAACACCCTTCTTTAATGGGATACAAGAACAGTATTAGGATCATAGAAAGTTGTAGAAATGTGTATATCCATATCACGTCTTACTTCGTGGAATTAGAGCAGACTAACTAATGCCGCACAATACGTAACTCTATAAACAAAACTGTGAATTTAAACTTGACATTTTAATAGCCTTTTTCCATGTAACATTATGCACTAAGGTAATAAATAGTAGTCTACTTCTCATTTACTGCTTGCTTTTCAAGCACTTTTGTTTCTGTGACTTTAACACTGGTTTACATTTTGTTTCGTTCTAGACATTAGCACCTGTGGTTCTGAGAGCATAAGTGAATCCGACTCGGAAGATGTAAACGTGGATGTTGATGGTACTTCGTGTGACTCAATGCCATTACTAAAACCTCCTTCCCCGTTACCGTGCACTGGACAACCTTCCATTCCAACCAAGTGTTATGATGCACCGCCCGTCATTGCAGAAACACAAACTGAAAAAAGACAAGACTTGGTTGCACTCCACACGTCAAACAATTCAGTTGCTTGCGCCAGGTCCCAACCGTTGACACTCCAAGCATTCCATACCCCCTTGTGCTCTGCATACTGTTCAAGCCACCCTTCGTACAGTACCAGCGGACCGCTCTCAACTTGCTCATTTCCTCAGTCTTCGTATTATAGGTATCCATTACCTTCCCTACAACCAGCACCACACATACTAACGAACCCACATCAGCAAATGCCGTACTCAGGGTTGTATCCTAATGCTTACTCTCACATGTCCAACATGTATGCGCCAACTCCAAAAGAACTTATGGCAGTCATGACGCCAACATCGTACTAAGAAAATTCACTAGCAGACAGTGTTAAGTGCAATGACATAAAGCCATTAAAAGTTAATTAAGTGATTCTTAACACCAGAACTAAAAAAAAAAAATAAGCACGAGTGATATATTTAATGGGTCTTGCAGTTGACCATCTGGTTTAGTCAAACCAGCAATAGTGATTGCACGGCCAGCCGAATTAAAACCGGCATGCAAAAGTTGCCCGATCCATCCATTTGCGATTTTTGGTAGTGGTAAAGTTTCATTAACCTTAACATAAAGCTAACTTTTTAACGATTTTCATTGAACATACCCCGAATGGATGGTCAGTGTCGTGTCAGAAACTCTTTCCTGCTGAAAAAAAGATGCGTGGTTGGCATTTTTTTTCCCCGAATGTTTGCTTTCCACACACTGCAAACATCACATTCTTGAGATTCACTGAATTAATTTTTAATGGCACAAAATATCTTATTTTATTGATGTTCATGAAGAAATCAGGGTAAAAAGTATTGTGATATTCAAGTGCAATTGCTCTTTGTGAAGATTTTATGTTCCCCCAACAAATGGTAGTAATTTACTAACATTCATCATGATGCACAACCAAAATCTCCTTAGAAAAACTTTCTAACAAGGATGAATTTTCGGTGAAACAAAGGGAAGTTCTCGTGATATTGTCACCTTCTTCAGGCATGCTCATCCAACAGTCCACCCTTCTGACAGATCAATGAAATTTCAAGGGTCAGAAATTAGTAATTACGAGAAAATGAGTGAATTAAGTGATAAAATTGTTAAATAACTTATGAAATCTTGTCAACACTCTTGACGAGATGTGACGCTTTTACTAGTGTAACGCACTACCAATGGCATTATAATTATTCTCCTTTCGTTATTTTTTATGTTTTAAGTACATATTGTACACTGATGTCTGTAACGGAAAACAGAAACGTGATTTTCTGTTATAATAATTTCCAGGACTATTCCCGGACTTAGGATTTTTCTAGCTTTTCAATGATTTTTCCAGGCCTGGAATTTCATTTACCAGAACATTTCCAGGTTTTCAAAGACCCGTACGAACCCTGATTCATTTAATTTGGCACATTAATATTATCTTGTTGGATCTGTGAAACGTACTGTTTGGCCTTCTTTGCCCCATACGGTCTGTACGTATACATGGAGCAACTTTCTCGTTAAAAAGTTTTAAAAGTTGTCTGCTTACAAAGTTGTTATTAAGATACGATCTTCAGAGCAATTTTAATTTGGGTGAAAATATTCTCGAGTATTCGAGACACATTGTTGTATTTTAATACTTGCAAATTTTGTACATATTCCTTGCAATATGCACTGCATGTTTAATGCTTAGCACGAGTTGGATGAGTCCATGGGCTACACCAAACCATAGGAAAAAGTTACACAGCATTACTTGGCCTAACGTGATCTTGATAAGTATCTAAAGATTGCTTCGTAACCTTCATTAATGTAACTAATTAGCCTAATCGCACAAGAGGCCCAATTACGTACGGTGTCACCTAGCAGTGTAGTAATGTGCTCCCTAGTTAGTGTTTTCGGAGAGAAAGGTCCAGACAATAATTAATTCTTTCATCCAACTTTTGTGCATATGTAAACCGCTTATTAAACGCCCATGGACTGTTAAAATTAATTCGACAAAAAAAAAAGGGATTGGGCCAACCCTCTCCGATGTCGGTCGCCACTCGCCACATGGCGAAGGGAAATGAACAGTTGGCGACTTAGAATTTAGGCTTACTCGCCAAAATGGTGACTAGCAATAGAGAATGACTCAAAGAGCGATATCTCAGGAACAGAGCAAGTTAAAGACTAACGGTTTGCGGCGTTATGCTCACATTTTTAAGGACTGCGTAACTGCTTTTTTCTGCATTAATATTGTGATTAAAGACAATTTTATAATTTCATAAATGCATAAATTAGAAATCATGCAAAATGTACTAATTGGTATTTAGCTAGTGCTTTTTAAGGTTTACTGGCCAAGTGGCGACTGCTACTACAAAATTATAATTCGTTTTTCGAATCTTACTTTTTTTGTCCAGGGAGGGTGGGTTTAGGCCTAATGCCATCGCGAAAAATTTAACATTCATACTATCATTCAATACGTAATCTGGGTTTGATCTAGCCTAAACACCATTTGAGTTAGTTTGCTTAGTTAGAAGCTTTTAGTCAATTTCTACCAGAAAAATTACGATCTAAAATGCTTTAACCCTTTGAGAGCTGCGTTTTTTTTTTATATCTCCAAAAAAGTAGGGGTAACCTGGACGAGGCTCGAACTAGCAACCTGAAGGAGCTGTTAAACGTGAGGCACACGCCGCTACCAACTTGGCCACGGCCGTCTCTAGAGTCGGCTTGTTAAGGGAACCTAGTATTGTTGTCATTCCTGCATTGTTGGCCATCTCGCGCGTAGTAAGGACTCTTTTTTTTTTAATACTTCAACCTGTGCTTGTGTTTGGCCCGAGATTTTCTCGGGTTTAGCACTCAAAGGGTTAAGGTCAGAAATCGTGAAATAATCCAGTCCAAAATAACCAAACTGGGTTATTTCACGATTTCTGACCTTAAAGCATTTTAGATCGTAATTTTTCTGGTAAAAATTGACTAAAAGCTTCGTACGTTCAAAGAAATCAATGTTTTATCCCCTTAGCTAGGTAATTTCACATTCTGAACTTTTAGGGGGTGGGCCGTAGCTTTGTGAGCTGTTAATAGGCGAGTTATGGTAGCGAGAATTTGTAACTATAAAACTGGTAATGTTTGCACATTTTTCAGCCCAAATCTAAAGTAAACTAAATTACTACTAAGCTAAACTAAATATAAATTTAAAACAAGCTACTTTAGTTTAACTTTTAACTGAAACGGAGTAGAAATTCACACAAACTCATGACGCCCTCTATAAACTTACACGGAACTAATAAGAATTAATCTAAAACGTTTCAGAAGGGGTCTCATGTCACAAATTCACCTCCCCAACCCTATAAATTCTTGACGGTAGTAATTAGGGCGGAATGAGTTTATTACAGTTTGGGACTGGAGGAATCTACGACACTTAACACGCCGTTAGGGAGAAAATTACTCAGTTGATTGGACCTAGAAGGTGCCAGGGGTTCCATTTGTTATGTTTGTACGTCA
Source organism: Lithobius niger (assembly GCA_023313725.1). Lineage (NCBI taxonomy): Eukaryota > Metazoa > Arthropoda > Chilopoda > Lithobiomorpha > Lithobiidae > Lithobius > Lithobius niger. Next base: position 81,574 of record JAHWFP010039289.1, on the reverse strand, counting down.
TTACTTAATCCAAATTCCAGGCCTTATCTAGCAGTTTCCTAGCTCAAAAGTTCCAAGTTTGCAGACCTTGCAAAAAAGCTTGACGCTAATAGTTTTAAAAACCAAAACAGCAGAAAATTCTGGAGGTGGAAACCTTATCGGATATATAAGGTAAAAGTTGGCATCTGTTCTATATGCCATTTTTTCGTTTAATGGCAAATTTAAAACTGACAGTGTTTACATGAATTAATGTTTTTCAAATCTATTTAGTCTACAGTAACGTATATTTTTTATTTTAAATTATAAGCTTTGAATATTACTCCTTGAAAATTAATTATTCTCGGTAAATTCCTAGCACATCCGGTCTGGAATTGAAAATTTGTCAAAATTCCATATTTTTCAAAGCCTGGCCTAACTAATTCTAGACTTTTCCAGGTAGTGTACAAACCTGATTTGTGAGTTTCAGCTCATTCGATGCCCGAGGGAGGAAAAATGCTTACATCTTTGATATAAGTTGGCTTTCCTATGTATGTACGGGTGATGTACATTATACTCGTTAACCCCCCGCCGAAAACATACGTACGCTTTATTAACTATTTCCTATCCAACTCGTACTAGCAATTAGAGATTCATCAACAATAATGTAAATAAGAGAATTAATAGGCTGTTATTTCCAAGTCTGCACCGACTGACCGTTGGTTGACCAAGTATTAACAACAATTTTATATTTGAGCGATATTTTTTGATGATACACATTAATGATATGTATGATTGAAAGACCGTTTATCTGTGCAATATTGTGTAAAGATTTTATAACAAAACTGTACATTGTCAAAATATTTTAAAATAAATCAATTTTTTTAATAAAATGTAATTTTTGCAAACAATCAAATTTGTGCTTATTTAATATTGTAAATGAGCAAATAATAAGGAAGTGTTAGCAATCTTCAAGAAATTCACGTTCAAGTTTGTACGATAATAAATGCAAAAAAATATGTTCAAAAACCAAAAATTTGAAAGTGTGGATCTTGAATCGAGACGATTCCTTAATGAGAAGATTTATACGAATGTCCATACCTCCGATTGTATACCATTTATGAAATATCCCCGTGTACTGGTGTAAATTTTCCGCAATGTTCTAGACGCGCTAGCGCTTTGCCCATCTAGTTCAGACTATTAACTTTCCATTGAGTCTGATTGTTATGTTCATTTCAAGACATTATCAGTGTTTGGAAGGCTAGCTACTGCTTCTCTTACCCGAGAAGTTAAACCGGCGTTTTCTGGTACAGTACGGAATACTAAATATTAATGCGACAGAAAACTTTAGAAATTCTATAGATCAACGGGATTTACCGAGTAGACAACAGAAAAGTCCTGTTTCAGAGCTGTGTGGATTTCAATACGAAAAAGGCATCGCAACATAGTTGATTTCATGCTAGCTACTACTACTACAGTACTACTTATTACTAGCTAATTCCACTCCGATAAAATAATTTGACCGATACGCTTGAAATTTGACATTCAGTTCACGTTTGACTCCAATAGGTGCCCGTTTATGGTTTGACATTTGTGTAGGTTTTAACTCAAAAGATTGTAATCATTTGTAATGCTATTTTCGCGAACATTGGGAACACGCCATCTGTTATCAAAATATTTGTCCTACAATACGTTGAAGAAATCGCTGTAGACACGCTTATTTTCATAAGTCAAGCTATCACTTCATATCTTCACAAATGTTCGATGATCAGTAGCCCTGGAGACGTAAATTCACAGGCGATCATCTTCTTCAGGCAGTCCACTTTAATTCAAAATATCGTCCGACCGTTCGTCGTCTGCTAGGAATTTGAAGCGTGAGCGTAGCCTCCGGTATTTGTTGGGTTGGTTTCCCATTTTCTTCTCAGCAACACATTGAGTTTGCCACGCATTAGATAGCTAATTCAAGGATTTGAGGGGTCCCTGGATATTCATCAGAACAGCCTTCTCTCGGTTGTTGTGTTGAATAGCCAGGGATTCAAGGCTTCTCAGATGAATATCATATCTAGAGTTGGAGGTTAGAAGCGTTTTTGTTCCTTCCCATTCTATCTTGTGTTGCGTCTCCATGTGGTGGACTGCAATGCTGTTCGTTCGTACTTTATTCCTTGTATCGGCAATGTGCTGTTTCACTCTATTTCGAACTCTTTTTCTTGTTTCACCCACATAGACAGCATCACAGTCACCACGCGGGATGCGGTACACTCCTTCGTTAGTGTTTTGTACAATTTTCAGGATCAGACGACGAACGGTCATGGGACAATGTTTTGAGTTAAGTGGGCTGCCTGAAGAAGATGAACGCCTGTGAATTTATATCTCCAGGGCTACTGATCATCGAAAATTTGCGAAGATATGAACTGATATCTTGACTTTATGAAAATAAGCGTGTCTACAGTGATTTCTTCAACGTATTGTAAGATGAATTTTATAGTAAGTGGCCGGACGTTTTCAAATAATTGTCCTCTATGCCGGAGTAACACTGCAGCTTCGGTTAACTTATTGTTTCCGTTTCACAATTAAATCAAATTGTTATTACCTGTAAATTCTTGCCTTCAATTCCTGTAATGACAGGAACTGAATGCAAGAGTTTACACATAGTGGATATTTTCGAAACGGCAACTAGAAACAATTTTTACCAAATTCAGATACTATATCTTATTCTGAAAATGTCAAATAAACACGCACATTTCCACAAACTATACACTTACTCCTATGTCCAGCAAATTTTCAACAACTAACTATTATCATCAGGCTTTTAAGGATGATTTAATTCCTAATCACATCTTGCTTCACTTTTACAAGCGCAGTTTTCGAATTCGCAGGTAATCGTCGTCTACTACATTTTTCAGGCCGTTGAACATCGGCATTCTGCTCGCTTAGCTCCCATCGCCTACCAGTTCTCGTTCCAGTCCAACGTTAACTAGGTGGCCCACGTTCGGATTTTAATGGTCCTTGAATGTTCATGAGTGGTTTTTTATGCAATTCATGTTGTTTAATTGGTATTGATTCCAGGCACCAGAGATTAGGGATCGACCGATACAGAAAAATACCGATCCGATCCGATACCGATTTTCCCCTCACACGCCAATCCGATACAGATCCGATATACCGATACCGATTTTTTTTTTAAAAAGTCAATGGGTCAGAAAGTCAAACGCATACTTCATCATCATGAAACTGGTGTGCAAGAAAATTAAATTTCTAATTTTTTTTTCTCAGTTGTGGCAGATCCGCAAGTGTACCTTCGACTGTAAAAAAAAAAACCCAGAGTATACTGCAGATAGGCCTAATCCCAAGAAGCCCTGCCCTGATTCTGGCAATGCACACACGTTGAATTCACTAAGCTGCTGTGCAGATGACGTCATGGGATACAAGCGATGCTCTGCAGGAAAGGTTTCTCACAAGCTAGGTGGAGTAGCCAGCGTGCACGGAAGTTGATCGTATCGGTTAAAATATCGGTAAATAAACACCGATACAGATCCGATACCGATACACAAAAAATACCGATAATATCTGTAAATACCGATACCGATATTAATATCGGTCTATCCCTACCAGAGATGTTTATTTCTTGCTGAGTTTGAGTTCAAAAACATCCTGGTTTTTCCCCAATCTATTGTGTGACGTGTCTCCATGCAATGCACTGCACAATATCTTAGATCCGGTACCGGACTGAATATGCTGTGCAGACGAGACGAGGTCACGTGCAGCCTACTGAACTGTTGCCTAGTGACTGGCTTAAACTGTCCACTAATCTAGAAAGAAAGAAAAGACAACAGTCCCAAACGGGACATGAACTCGAGACCTTTTAGTGTGTGGAGGCCAAGACTCAAGTTTCTTTCTCTCCTCGTACTCAGTGTAGAATCTAGATTAATCAAACTAACTGTTCTGACTTTTACAATCCTTTGTAACAAACAGTTTAGCTAGACAGAAGAAGGTTGTCGCATAACTTTGTTTTAAACAATTACTGTATTTCAAAAATCAATCGAAAAGAGCAAAGGACTAACGTAGACCACCATCAATTGACCTACCAGCCACTTGCCATCCCAATCCAGCCCTGGGTTCCGGTATGTCATTTCTTACCTTCTCGGATGGATGCATTTTATATTTTCAGAAAGCCAGTTTGCTATTAATAAAGACAACGCTGCCCTTACCTTGGGAAGTATAGTTTGCTTTTTAGATGACCGAAGTTAGTAAAACACGAAACTAAGGCCTTACCGAACCGAACCAACCCGAACAAACCTTAAAAGAGCCGAACACCGAACACTTCCGAACCGAACAAAAATGTACCAAACCAATCAACCTGTAAAAATAAAATGTACCCCAACTTGGTTCACAAAGAGTCGTATTTACCAAAAGTACAAGTTTCTCAACAAATGCTGTGATGTTCGCATGGACTTTTAAGTGAACAGAAGCAGAAGCTAAGTTGGAGCATCAAGAAATCTCCAGTTTAACATTTTCCCTCGTAACTTTTGAACGGTTAGAGCTGGGTACTTGTGGTTTGGACCAACGGAAAACTGGTGAAAAAACTATCAAAATGGTGTATACAAACATCAAAATTCATCAACTAGAAGTGGAAATATGTTCGGCTCAGTATTTTTCTTTTGAAACGCCGAACCGAACTGAACACCCGCCATTCGGTCATGTTCGGTTCGGCTTGTTCAGTTCGGTACAGTCTTACAAGAAACACAGTCGTTAATGTACTTTGCCGCCTTATGCTATTCACAAAACAAATAGAGACATTTTGTTTCCAATTCACCAGTAAATTTTATGGAGACGTAGCACAGTTACTGACTAGTTTTTTACTTTTACGTTCTGCATTACATTATCACAAATTCACAAGTTTCAATACTTTTTCGTTACTATCACCTACTACACATTGTAGACATTCTGTAACATTTTGTTTATACAATCAAGATAACAGTCAACTGGTGTCGAACTGTATGTTCACTTAGCTTATCGCCCACTTTCTTGTCCAAGTTCAATCTGTGGCCATTTAACCATACACAATTGCACATTGAAACACAGAGCAAACACAATACGATTAAAAAAAAGGAAGGATTTTGTTAATCGCTCACAACACCAACTTATTCTTCTTGAACACTATCATTTGTTAGTTGTAGTTGTTCAGCCGCCATTTCTACTAGTTTAGCTTTTTCTTCTTCCAAACTTTTCTTTTCTGCTTCCAATCTGGCTTTCTCTTCTCTTAATTTGGCTGTCTCTTCAGCTAACTTGGCCCTTGAAAACTCTTCTCCCAGCCTTGCGCAATATTTCTTGTGCGTCGACCAACGCAATTTCTGGCATTGCTGATTGCAGTATTGCACCGACTTGCAAGCAGAGCACGTTTTGATGGCACTGCATTCTCCACAAGCATCGCACAAATCTTCAGCGGTGGCAGCTTTCTGTCCATTGATGGCGCCGTTAATGAGGGTAAAGGCCGACGGTTCATCGCCAATTTTGACCGGTGCCAAATTTCTAACAAGTTGTTGTAAAATTGTACTGTCGGTGAACCGAAATTCGCGAATACTTTGGCGCAGAAACTTTTCCAAAGATTCTGAAATGCCATCTTCTGGTCGTCCTTTTACCCACAATTTGACGAGGTCTTCTAATTTTCCACAATTTTTTTCGTCACCTTCCTCTTTTATTGAACTCTTCTGAAGCCAATTGTGGCAAATCTTTACGACACAAGCCATTAAATGAAGCTTAAATGCCAGGACTTCATTTGTCTCCTTTTTCTTCATTTCCTTTTCACTCATCAGCTCGAGAACGCGTATTACTTTGACTGCCTCATCCAGAAGGGCTTGGTTTTGCTGTAAAAAAAGTGCAGTTCCGACGGGGTGCATATTCAGCCGCATTACAAATCGATGAAATATTGGGGAAAGATGAGCTGGCAGTTTGGCTTCTTCCTCCAATCCCTGGGGTTTTGTGTAATAATCAATATCTTCCTTTGCGACATACGTCAATATGATGCTCACACACGTGTGGTTACCTGCAAAAACAATCAAATCAACATTTGTGTTACGGTTTTGATTTTATGAGGATATTAGGGAAGTGCACAAACCTACACTGACGTTACTTTATATAAAAAAAAGTAAGGTGCGCACCTTAAAAAATAACCTGTGCACCTGAATATACACACACGTTATTTGCACCCATTTAATACAGTAGACAATGTGTAAATTTACCAATTTCACATCAACAACTTCAGAACTAATAAGCTAAACACAACTCTATCAGTTGGTAAAGCCTCCTGGCAAAATATCTGTGTTTACACACCAGTGATGGGTGGTACCAAAAATTTTTGTGATGGTGCCAGAACCAGCCTAGGTATTCGTATTTGTAAGCTGTACTTAAAGTGGCAGAATCTGGCAACATCTAGCATTATCTAGTTCTATCTAGCACTTCCTTGCGTCAAGCGAAGGAATGCACAACGCCAATTCTTTTAGCGAAACAAACGAGCCACATGTCACCTTAATTATTGAGTGAAAATTTGGTAGATCCATGTGCACATGGGAACAGGCCGTAAATGTTAACAATATCACTGCCGCTAGATGGCGCCACGGTATTTTCGTACTGATGATGATAGTGCCACTTTAATCCGAAGGGGCGTAATGACCGGTTATTTTGAAGAAGGAGTATTTCAAGTTGTAAACAGAAGTTAAAAAAATTACTTTAGCTAAAAAATTTACAAAAATGTAGCAAAAATTTGTGTGTTACGTTACGTATCACTTTATCATACTCCCCCCTCCAGGCATTACGTAATTTGTGAATGTTCCCTTTGCCGACGTCAGGGGGAACTTGACGTCACAGATCAACAGTCGAGTCAAGGTTCCGTCAGTTCTGCTGAACAGACAATTTTTTGGTACGACGTGTCAAGTTTGGTCACAGGGGCTCGGCATGACGGCATGGTTTTGTTGTTGTTGTTGACTGTGCCGTCGTAGCCCCCTGTGAAATTTTCTGCGTTTTGGCGGTTCCTTACCAAACTGTCTCCAACTTTCGAGTTTCGTCAGGTTTTGGAAAATATTGAAGGAATGGTAAACTTCACTACGGTCATACCAAGCCAAGCATATGAATACTTAGCAAAACTTAGAACACCAGTTGTCCTCACTACTTCGCTTCGCTTACCGTCGAAGCACACTTCATCATAGCGTTATTAATGTAATGCAATAAAACTGATTTCGCTAATGCAACACAACGTCTGCGCGAAATACCAACACTTTTACAGGGTTCACACAATTTTTTTATTCTCAATTTCCCTGGCGTTTCCAGGTGCATCCGATGACAATTTCCAGGTGTTTACAAGATATTTAGTTAGGGAAATAGGTAGTAGCTTATGTTTTTACTAATATTTATACGAAAAAATCCAGAAAATAGCTATTTAGAAAATAGTCCAGATGGGACTAAATGTATTTTCATCACAGATATTGGTACTAGCCAAAGATATGGTTTATTAAAGTTATATCTAAAATACCTGAGCATATTTAAGCACAAATTAAAATTTTAGCAACTAGCTTAGGATTTTGTTTCTGATCTTGGAATTTGGATTCAATGGAACTTACAGATCAGACACAAAGGCATTATTTAAAATTTCCCTGTCTTTTCCCTGATTTTCAATAATTTCTTGTTTTCCCGGAGATTTTGGCTCTATTTTCATTTTCCCTGAGATTTCGGCTCTATTTTCATTTTCCCTGAGATTTCCAGGTTCTGTCTGAACCCTGTTTTAACGCCCAACAGGGGAAGAAGGTGGGGGGGGGGGGGGGGGTGGGTTGTGGTTAATTTTACAGAATAAAGAACTCCAATTTATGGTTTTGAGTAGCGCCAATTTGTGGTTTTAAGTAACGCCAATTACCATTCATTCAACAGGATCGTTTTCAACGACTCCCCGGGGCTTTTATTTCAGTGAAGACGTCAAACAATGAAGATCACGCAACACAACACAAATTATTCAACTATTTCGTACCCACAAATGCAGCCATTTGAGACGCTGTCCTTCCGACCGAATTGACCGCAGTTGTTGATCCTCCAGCTTGTAAAATTGTGGAGGTGGCAGCCACATTTCCAGAGAGCGCGGCAAACATGAGAGCTGTGTAGCCATGATCGTGGAAGTTGGAATTAACATCGGCGCCGTGGTCCAGCAAGATGTCACACAATTCTTTATCCCCTTTGTACGCTGCGTGCTGTAATGGGGTCATGCCATGATCATCCAAACAACTGACGGACACATCTTTTTCCTGCAATAGCCGTTTTACGTCTTCTACATTTTTCTTCTGCACACTTTCCAGCAATTTCTTTTCACTTTCGGTCAACACGCCCTTATTGGACGCCATTTTGAAACTGCGCGCATCTAAAAGGCGAATTCGGCCCCAAAAAAAACACGAAATAAGTCTATATCCTTTGCACAAGCAACACAACACCCAAGAAATAAATGAAGCAGAAACAAATTATTGCTTTTAACATACATTTAAATAATATTGCGTTAACTGATTTGGTACATCCAACGGACCTCATCCAACTGATTTTATTTATTATGAACTAAGCAACGACTTAGGCCTATAGTTAGCATTACCTCAATTCATACCTTCAAATTAGCATCGCTGTTGTTTTACTTGCTCAATTATTTAAAGCTCGGACTTACAAGCTATATAACGTAATAAAAATACAATAAATATAAACTGTGAGTAACAAAATATAAATTTACAATTTGGTATATGTGTTTGTTAAATTTGAGTAATGCTATTTATTTTTGCCTTCTTTTTAACGACGCTAGTAGACCGCTCCAAGTTGCGTGTCTTAAAATACCCCGTTTTTCGATTTTTAGATTGTAAAAATTACAACTGAAACGAAAAGCGCAAAATTGCTTAACATAATTGAATTTAAATATTTGTTTGACGTTGAAATTTCAAAATAAAAAAGATAGTTCTTTCAGCAATGCAACTTTGTATTTTATGGAGTCGATAACCATCCAGGTATTAGGGTTACCCATCCATCGTCTGCTACAAATGTGCCTTGCATGTGTATGGTGAGTAGCTTCCATTATCTGTAGTCACTGTTTTTTAGTTATATTTAAACATTTACTTCCGTCAGTGTTTTAGATAACTAACTGCCATTTAGTAGTTTGACGCAAGTGCACAAACAATATTAATATTTTTCATTAAGACGTCATAACCACCGAAGAGGAGTAGCCAATATTACTTCGACGATGCCTAATAAGAAAGCTGACACATGATCTTACTCCTGAAATTCTGGCCAGACTATAACTTTTTCTCAAGCTGAATTTGTAAGTTTAAATTAGACTGAAGTAAGTGAATGCAGTATTTATTTATTTATGCTTATCACCGTCAGTTTCTAAAGTAAAGGTCCTTGTAAAGGTGGCTAGAAGTCATAAAAAAATATAAAAAAGTGTAACAGTAACAACAACACTGACAAAAATGAATCTACATGAACCAAACACACGAACCAACAACCGTGAAACACAAATAATATCAGTCAATCATACCATGTGATGGAAATCGTTATCCGTTAACTTTGTGGCAGCCACTGGGATGTGTCACTGCCGTGGTTCTGACCTATAATGCGTGTGTTTCAGTAGCTTTAAGTGCTTGTAGTTGATCTTTCGTTAAATACACCAAGTATCAATCTTTTAGCTTAGATACCACAAAGTGGGCAACCTCGCGTTAAGTTTCTTTAAGTTTATAATTAGGTATCTTTACGATGGCTATCTCTGCATGCGATTTGTTGCAGTATTGTGGTTAAAGGGATATACCTCTCAGTGCCATTTTTCTCGATCCACCACATTAAGTACGACCCCAAAGGTCTATTACCAAAGCCAACCGAGACAGCAGCAACATTCCACGCTGCGAGGAACACAGCTACCGCCCTGTTGGGAATAAGGCCGTTTTCCACGAAAGCCATTCAAACCTGCACAGTTTCAACGATCGAGAAGGAAACTTGGTTTGATACACTCCGATGTATGTGGCCCGATGCCACAACCGACGCTAATGGCGAGAAGTACTACATAAGCTTCATTGACGACTACACGAGAAGGGCATGAGTGTTCCTAATGAATAAGAAAAGTGAAGTCTTCAGAATATTCAAGAAAATGGCACGCCGAGGTAGAAGCTGACGCTGGAGAGAAAATCCGAGGCGTAAGAACTGACGACGGCGGAGAATTTTGTGGGAAAGATTTTGAGGACTACCTACAGAAAAACGGTGTCCAACACCACAGACTCACCCGTATTCGCCACAGAGAATGGAGTGGCCGAGAGATTTAATAGGTCACTAATGGAAAAAGTACGAGCAATATTAGGGGGGGGCTCCCAAAGTATTTGTGGGGAGAAATTGCTTGAACTGCGTGCTACCAAAGAAATGCCGGAGTGAGACGTTCGGTGAGAGAATCCCCAATCCACAACTAGAGAGGAAGAACCAACGACGTTGGGAATTGCCGCAAGCAGGATGCAAGTCTTACGTCGGAGTCATAGATCCTTTATGGACTAAGCTTGATGATCGATCTGTGGTAGGCTATTTGGTAGGATATGAGGAAGGACGACGTGGGTACCGTGTGTGGATACCCAATCAAAGAAACGTAGTAACAAGCAAGGATGTGAGATTCGAAGAGAATGCACCCTACAGGATGATTGGAAACTCAAAATCCAACTTGGAGGGACTTAAATACACCCACTTTCAGAACGTAGGAATTCCTGACCAACCATTGCGAGATGGGCCTGGAACGACCATTGACTTGTCCAGAGAAGAGAGTGAAGACGATAATCACGCTCAACAAGAAATGGAAACTGTCGACGTACCAGGTCAAGTGAGACACGGAACACCACAACAGGATGCAGGTGGACAAGTGGAATACAACTGGTATGATGATAAACCAGAAGAGCCACAGCAATCGTGATGAATGCGTCACCAGATTCGGTAAATACAACTCCGGAGGTGATACCAGTGCAAATGCATGAACAGACACAACGGTTGCGAGGCCAGGGAAGACCCCGGAAAGCCAACGTTGAGGCTAGATCAGCGACACCTGAGTGTCAGGTAGAAGTAGCATACTGCCAATTCCAAGCCGTGCAAGAAGGGGACGTGAGCAAGCGAGAAGAGAATTGGAAGGAGGTACCACCCCACAGATAAAAGACACTCTGAGACCGACTCTTGGAGTAGTGGGGGAGTACAATTTGCTGAAAATTATTTGGGTGGAAGAGAATGGGGCATCCAAACAGGTAGTTGACCATAATGATTTCATGGACAAGTGATTGACTGCATCCACAGAGGAAAGAGCAGAAATGACTCACCAAGAAGAAGAATTTGACTGAAAGGTGGCAAAGCTTCAAGGTGGAGTGCAGTCAAACAGACAGAGAACAAGAGGGGCGAGGTCTGCCAAACCAAGGCAGAACTCGAGCTACCAATGAGGTGGTGGAGCTCCTCACCCGTTCTAGACGCCAGAACGCGAGTGGGGGTTATGTTGGGAAAATAAGGACGTGTCCAACAATTAGTCGCGTCCGGGCTTCAAGTGACAATACAAGTGTTGCACGTGACACACGATCGCGTGTCTTGTGTTGTCGATGCGAGTGTGTTGGAAGACATCAGGGCGTACGGACGCAACTAAGTGCAAGTCTAGCTAGGGACTTAGTTTAGGCTGTGTCACGACTAAGAGGGACTGGACAGTGACCCATGAAGTAAAGTGCTGAACCAGTAAAGAAAAGAACCAATCGTCGCCACAGGACTGACTGATGTTCCGAGACACAGCATGACCGCCATGTAATTTGTCGCCACAATATCCATAGTGCTAAGCTATCTGTTCACCATCTGCACCTCTGCACCTCTGCCACACATTCGAATTTCGAACGACATTTATAAAATAGTAGTGCGGAGATCGCAGCCTTTGTGTGCCCATAGGGCATAGCGCATTCAATCATCATAGAGACATGGAAGCGCAGACCTGTGGGAGAGTGACGTGAGACGTATGGCTTGCCACAAGCCACCCGTCTCACGTCGCTCTCCCACAGGTCTATGCCTCGTGTCTTTACGATGATCGAATGTGCCACGCCCTATGGTTGTTGTAATGCGCATGCTCAGTAGCCATCACATGAGTCGTCACCTGTGCTCACAAAATCCTCTTTACCTGTATAAAAGGCAAGCTTGTGTGCTTCCCCCATCTTGCTTTCATAACTTGTATAGTTTCGGGAGGCTTTGCATGAGTTTGCCGTAACTGTGATGGATCGTTGACGGGGCCTAGCGGCTTAGACGCCGGGACGACTGACGAATAGTCGTAGTCAGGTGCTCCGACGACTACAGATGCCAGTAGGGTACGGTAAGAAGCTCATCTTTTGTTATGGGTGTGTATTTCTTCAATCGTTAACGATTACATGGTGTCTGAACCATGGCCACCTCCCATGTAGACGCATACATCATCGTTAGTGTCAGCGTTTGAAATGAGTTTATAAATTTGGTTCAGCTATAACTGCTGTGAACCCTCGGGGATTGTTTATTGAGCTAGTAATGCAAAAATGTTTACCCCTATAAACCCTTTTTTCTTGCCCTGTTCTAATCACTTGCTATGTACCACCAATTGGCACGTGGCGGGAAAATTGATCCAGGCTGAAGTGGGTGGAAGGCGGGAACAGGACCCAAGACTTCCTGGTTGTAGGGTGCGAAATTCGCTGGACGACTTCCAACACTGCAAGCATAGGTCACGTGACAAGAACGGATCCCGAGGAATGCGACACCAGGCTTTCCTGGGGATAAAAAGGGGGTGCTCTTGGAGGAAGGCGCTCTTCACCAACCACAAACCTACTACCACAGCCCAGAAAGATGGCTGACCATGAGTTGACTGTGGGATGAATGGGGAGAATGTTCATGCACCTGGCTTTGGCAAGTACTGGCGAGGCAGACGTCCATCCAAGAAAAGGAAAGACCGAGCAGGGGAAGCCAGGTCTCCTGCAAAATCTACGGCAGCAACTCCCGCAGTGGAGACACCGGGTAACCGGCCACACAACTCTGTGGGTGGCTCGGCTCCAACCACTCAAGAGGAGGTCGCCATGATTATCGGCCGTAATAAGGGAGTTGGTTCCGAAGTCAGATTACGGTAAACGCTGAAAGCAAAATTTTTCACACCAGAATAAGAGGGAGAAGAAGACGGAGGCGGCCAAAACAACTTCAGCCACAGTGGGAGAAGCCAAGCCACCAGCTGCCCGGGACGTTTCTGGGTCAGCTGGCGCGAGAAGAGATGCCGAGATGGGAGGAAACACCAACATTCAATGAGTAGGAAGATGGAGGGAGCAGTGAGGAAGGTGTGCTGCGAAGACAAGCCGATCCAAACATGCTCCCCAGAACTCGGCATGCCGGTGTGCAGGTGTGGACGGGTGTCCGTGGAAGAACATTTTTTTTGTGTGAAACCCCCCACAAATTACGTCAGTAGCGTACTGGTAAGAAGACTTGGATAGGGTAAGGAGGGGGGGGGGAGCACCCTACAGCTCAACGGATTAAGTGCAAGTATGCCAACGTTTGCCAATACCGATGACAGACCCCTGAGGCGTTCCTTTGGTTCGTGAAGCAACATTCAAGGGTGGGCATCGCCGATGCTGCGTCCCCTTCTTCAAAACCGTCAGAGAGGAAACTGTGGGTAGCGTCCACACTCCACAGCCACGTTTAGTTTGGTGCACCAGGAGGAGCTGGCGAATCTTCTTCGACTGATGCAAGTGAGGAGGACTTGTTATTAATGGAGGTATCAGATGGAGAAAATATTGAAAAGGAGTAAGTGATTTTGCGGTGCGTTCGTGCATGAGGTGTTTAAACTTTTGAGCTACGACTTGGACTAAAACTTGGATGAAACGTGCAGGGATTCGATGCAACAGATAAAAGGTGTAAATAATGAAGTACGACAGTTCTTATTTTTTCTTCTCTTTTTAATAAGAAAAGTTACAAAAAAACAACTATTAGTACATAGTTTCTGGAGAGGAAACTGTCGGTAGCGTCCACAGCCACGTTTAATTTGGTGCACACAATAAGGGTTCCAGATGGGGGAAAAGCGTGTCTTGAATAACTAGTTAAGTTTGAATTAATTTGGATACGTAAGTTCGTGAAACTCTGGCGTAGGATTATTAAAAGTGAATAAACTATTACAAAATAAACCTTTAGGCTTACTTGAATTACTTTGAAATGCTGTTGATTCACTTCGATCTTGGAAATTACTCATTACGCTCACTTTCAAAAACTTTTGAAAAGTGTTTGGAAGTGAGCGTAATGAGTAATTTCCAAGAATAAACTATTGCTTATTGATCTATAAATCTTATGGCGTAATTAGGAACTAGTTAGTACTTAGGTTGGTCTGCTCTCTTCTAAGCATAAACTTAGGGGAGGGGCGATGTAACTAGCTGTTACATACACCGCAAGGCACACACGAAAGTAACACTTTGTGGTGCAGCTTGCAGTTATGTATGCGAATGGCACTCGGCCATAGGCTACTAACACAACTGAAGGCCGAGTGCGCAGTTGCTGTGCACGGAGCGAGTCATCTGTTCAAACTAGTTGGATCCGCTTTGTGCTCATTATACTAATTGTTCGCTTTGTGCATGTTACCGTTTGCGTAATTCCATGCAGGAGCCATTGTCACAGAGAGTATAAAAGTGTGCTGGAGCAAGGGATCCTCACTTAGTGTTTGGGGTTTGTCCTAACAAGTCAAACTGGAGCTGATTAGGGGTAGTACAACTAACCATTGTGACCAGTGTTCATATGTAAGCGCTCGCCTGCATAGTCCCCTAGCTATGTGGTTAAGATGACTGAGAATTGAGCCTGGATATTGAATCTTCTCGGTGTGTCTTGATGGGCATTACAGAGCTACTGATTATTGAATTGTAAATATTGATTGCCGTTTTAGTAATTTATCTTGCTCCATCGATAATAAATGAAAGCTTTTTATACTACTAAGTTGGATCTTCTTCACTTCATGTCATAGTCGGCGTCTGGTGACAGCCTATCTTCTTGTCACTGCCAGTCTGTTAAAATTGCGGAGTAGTATCTTTGGTTGATGCAAAAAGGCGCTCCCCAACGTTCCCAACGTTCAGGTGGGAATCATATATGTTTTTATTTTTTATTCGAAATCGTGTGTATTTGTGCTGCCCCTGATAATACACAACAAACAAAACTAGAAGTAATTTATTACCAATACTTTGGACGTTTGGTGATAATACTTGAGGTCATCACTTACAGTATGAACCTATCAAGTGCAAATTTAAAACTAGTTATGCTCCAAGTTCCAACGGCTCCCTGGTAGAGTTCCATAAACCAATTAATCGGTGTTTAAAAAAAAGATTCTAAATGCCGTCCGGAAATATACATTAGCTGTGAATTTTTGCGTACCTTTCCAGAATGCTGTCTTTCCCTAGAGGTTTTAAGTTGTTTAGATCCGACCAGCTGCATTACCCAAGTGCGCATGCGTGACTACACTATTACTATAAAAGCGGCGAGGCGCGGCCGGTTGCCATCTTTTTTCTTCCAGCGCTCCGCAGTGTGGACACGCTTTCATTTTCCCCTCTCTTTAGTTTTTTTATCGACCACTTCACCAGCGTGAAGACTCTTTCTTCCAATGCCAGACCTAAAGGCACGCCGAGAGAACCATCGCCTAAGAAGACGTCTCATTCGCCAGCCAGCTTTCCGCCCGCAGACCCTGATGTTGTTGTCGGACTGTCGCCCACTCACCCAGCATCGTCTTTGGACTCATCGTCTCTTTCGGAAGTGCCGCCTTCGCCCCGACCTTCACCAGGCTCACCGATTGCTGCCTCTGGCTCGCTAATCCCTTACGGTCAACCCATCAAATTGTCATTCGCCCTCGGCAATCCATGGCTCTACACAAGTTAAACACCGAGGTTTCAAAGGCAGGCTTCGATCATCACCGCTTCCCAGCCAAACTCCCACTCGGTCTTTCGTCTTGGTACACACAACGCTCACGCAGTCTGCTTTCGGCTCTTCTTTCGCCAAACAAATTCACGGGCTTATGGACAGAGCGCTCCGTGACTTCAAGTATAAGAAACATCCGCCCCAATTCGAAGAATCTTTTCATCAAGACCATCCAGGCAACGATGGGAAGATACACAGGTGCCCGAAAGAGCTTTCCATCAACCAGCCCATCACATCATGTTGTCGTTGGCCCGTCGTCTCCTCTTCACTTCGGACCTTCGACTGGACAGCATGTTTCTCGACAATTCACTTTCGTTCGAAGATTTTTGAACATTCGAAAATTCTCTTTCGTTGAAGCCCTTTTGTCAAGACTTCCAGGCAATGACGGGACGAGCCAAAGGCGCCTCGAATGAAGCTTCCTTTCGAAAGGCCTTTCCACCGGCCAGCCCATCATCGACCAGCCTATCACTGATGTTGTCGTTTGCCCATCGTCATCTCTTTCATCCTGACCTTCAACTGCACAGGACTTTTTCACCAAGCATCTACCATTCGCCTCTGCCGATTCCTGACTCACCGAGCCTTTCGTCTATACTCCCGTCAGCCTTCAACGGCAGAGCGTCGACCACGTCACCTGCTCCTTTTGTCTGTTCCTACGGCACTGCTTTCATTGGCAATGAAAGACAATCCAGTGAATAACTCCTGGTAACGCCAGCGAACACAAGCTACACCTTCCTGCAGTCTCAACCCATATTACGGCCGCCTGGGATTCTCTTTCGTGTTTCTCATTTAGCATAAAATCAAGTCAACAATTACAAACAAGTTCCTCACGCGGCCTTTGTCGTTACCAAGCCCTCTTTGAATCCACTCTTTCATCCACTTACGAAAGACTCACTTCAACAACATCAAAACACAAGTAAGACCCTCATGCAGCCTCCTGCCATCAGAGCTGTCTTGGATCTCCCTTCATTTCATCTTGAAAAACTTGACGCATGACAACAATCAACACCACTCCATCAGCGAACAACAAATCTCTGCAAGACTCGAGCTGTTTTCAACTCGTCAGCACAACCGTTTGGTTCCTTCAAGGATGGTTTGAAGCATGTCGGGGCTAGAAGCAAAGCCAAGAACAACTGACAAAGGCTCACATACGGCCTCACCTGTCATTGCACCGTGGACGTCCCTTTCGTTCCACGCAGAACTTTAGGCAAAGTCAACGGATAGGTCATCTCCAGTTTCAAGACTTTATTGCAGTTCACCAACAGACTCAATTGCCGTTTCGAACATGCTGCTCTTCAGCCTCGGCTGCCTCCTGTTGTCGCCCCAGCATCCCAGCTTTCTCCTGCTTCAGGAAAACTCATTGGCACCCTCCTAAATCAGCACCACGGTTCTCCATCCAGATGCCGCCTTTTGTCTCACCACAGCTTTGGTTAACACACAATGCCCTCTGTTGACAAGTCATGTATTTAAAAAAAACGTTAAAGAACATGGTCACCAAAACCCTTCGACGATCGACAAGCCGCATCACAAGACCTACGGCTCTCGCCGATGCCCAGTTGTTGTCAATGGCCTTTCATCTCGCTTCTGGGCGATGTGGGCCTTTGTCCGCATGCTTTTATCTTCAACGTCTTCGCATGATGTGCTTCTTCAGAGATCACCGTTTCACTTCCAACTGATCTCCGATCACCGAGCTTGACATCCGTACCTCCATCGGCTCCCATCAGCACCGCTGTGAATTCTTCCAACACATCTCCTGCCCCGTGCAGCCAGACCGTGATTTCAACCCCGGATTCTCACGACCTTCAGGCTAACCTCTCATTCACCTCAGAAGCTAACTTCAAACTACATCGACAAGTCAAGTCGCAGAACACTAGCACGCGGCTCTTGCGTTTACGGCCAGTCTTCTCGCCACCAATGCAGCTCATAGGGTACCGCTCATGACTTATGCATATAAATCACTCTCGATGAACCAAGTTCACGTGCTCGTGAACAGAGCTTTTCGTGACTTCCACTGCAAGCGACACGCATCTTGGCTTTCATCATAATCCACGACAAGTCCACTTCCTTGACTGATAATGGCCACATCTTCAAGTCAGCTTTTTTACAAGCGTCATTGCTCCCCACCTTTCGTCAACAACAAGAGGCGCCTCGACTCCTTTTCCAACATCACTGAACGCACCTAGTTGTCAAACCTTCCAGACGACTTGAAATCCTCAAGGCCAATGCACCACCTCTCATTTCATCGTCACCTTGATTTCTTCAACAGGAGATCCATGGTCGCCCAGTCCTCTTTGACCCTTTCGTCGACACTTCAATCCACATGTTACGTCCGTCCCTCAGGGAAAACCCTTTGCGAACGCTGCCGTTGTCCGGAAAACTCGTTCATTGGGCTTCTAATCATCTTCCTCCCGGCGTTGTCATCAGCCCATCACACCCTCTTTCTTTCGAATTTCACCACCTCAACAGTTCCTTTCTCCCGGCACCTCCATTTGGCTTGGCTTCTTCTCCAAGCATCCCTCACCTCCGCCACTTCCTCGACCTCAGTGCCCTTCGTCCGTTCATTAGGCGACTCTCATAGGCACCTCCATGATCTCCTCAACCAACACTGATTTCAGCAACCCATCCATCAACTTCCCGTCCAACCTTCATCGATTCAAGGATACATCTTTCATCACCAAAACAAATCTCCTCAACGGGACAAAAGCTCTTTCGTTCTACCCTCTTTCAGAACTAGTCTAGTCAAATTAGACCATATTTAGGTGGAACCGTTGAATAATCCATAATAAGCTGATTTGTGGTACAGATGTGTGTACTGATCTCAGGTTCAACATACTAAAAGTCCCAGTTATACGTGTTGAGCTAACGCCGCCATCTTGGAAACATAGTCCCTGATATCGGTTTACTTTTAATATATCTCAGTAGCAAATCTCGGGCAAATAAATATGCTCTGTCCAAAAATGTAGAACGTACATTTTTTTTATAAATATAAACAATGTAGAAGAGCGTGGAGCTATTGCTGCCATCTTGGAATTAAGGCACTCGAAATTGAATATTTCAATATATCACGGAAATGGCTGTCCAAGCATGAAAATATCTTAGGACTGAAATGGTAGTGCATGGAATTGTCTACAAAAGAGGTTCTATTCGTTTTTTTAATTGAGCCAATGATTTAGCAAATAAACAGTGTCAAAGAGGCCACACAGTGTATTGCAGCAAATGTACATTACACTTCGTATAGTAGGGCACCTTGAGGCCCAAAATTGATGGAATTGTTCACTTACTATGAAAAGCATGAAGTTTGGTATGGATGCACATGAAGAGTAACTAGAAAAACAAATAGCTATGGGGGGGTTGATTTACCCCCCCCCCTCCCAAAACGATTTTTTGGGGTTGGTTACTGTTTAACCGTCAACAAATCGAAAGCACAATGTGAAGCGAAAACGTTCGGCATACAATTATGGACAGGAAACGTGATGAACATCGTTTACGTAAAAGTAATCCTTTAACCCAAAATCGTATTTAAATTATATTGCCCTTAATTTGTGCCAACTCTTTTTTTCAATTGATCGTTATATGATTTTCGTGTTCAAAGTGCTCTTACGAGCCCTCCAATAGCCCGAAATGGATAAGCTTAGAATTTTCTGAAAGATGGGGATCTATTCTTTCCATCAATTCTAACCGAAATTGTTTAACTTAGATAGGGACAGTCCTACGCCCATTTACAGATGAAGATGGAATGGCTTAGCGGCGAAAGCATATGGAGATTTTCGAATTTAAAAGTGCTCTTATGATTTCTCTAATAGCCCGAAATGGACATGCTTTGTATATTCTGAAAGGTGTGGGATCCATTCTATCTATCAATCCTAACCGAAATTGTTTACCTTAGGTAAGGACCGTACTACGGCCGTTTAATGGTGTAGCTTTAGCTTTTGCCGTGCACCCAGCCGTAGCCATGGCGCCAGAAGTAGAGAGGGGCAATTTTGCTAGGTAAATCCCATCGGAAATTCCTAGGTTCTTTTACATGCCTCAATCGACATGAGCAGGAGACATCACAGGGTCCTTCTCTTCCCGAAAATGCCAGGGGTGGCTGAGGGCGGACTCGAACCCACGATCTATAGTATTTGAAACGGTCATGCTAACCATCAGGCCACCTTTGCGGCAAAGGTGGCCTGATGGTTAGTACGACCGTTTCAAAGGCTTTGCCCACTATCATGGTGTAGCGACAATTTTTCAATATCGAAGTGCCATTGTAATGCTCATATTTGTACTTAGATAAGATAAAGTTTATTTGCCACCAAAAGCAAAACGGTAAGAAAGGGTCCAAATCAAAGCGCCCACTAATATCTTACCGGAAAATTACACACGATGAAAGATATTTTGTCGAAACGATAAAATTTTTGGATTTGTTTTGCAGTAGTAGCCTACAAGTGGAATTTAGTCGTGGACAAAAACTCTGGGCGTCTAGATGTGACTTTAAACATCCACCATTAAGAAGTCATCTGAATACATCCACTGAAAGTGACATAACAATGTTTTCGCCCAGAGAGTTCCAAACTGGAGCAATACGAGTACTAAGAAAAGACTTCCTGCTGTGAATTTAAAACTAGGAATTACCAGTTTCAGACTATGTCCCCGAGGTGTCAACTCGGTTCTCATCCCCCCAAAAAAGGAACAGTTGACAGTTGTACTTCCTAAGTTAAACATCTAAGTTTGTATCCAAGTTAAACAATTTCTGTTATGGTTGATGGAAAAAATGGATCCCACCCTTCAGAAAATCCTAAGCATGTTCATTTCGGCTATTAAAGGGTTTGCAAGAGCATTTTGAATTCGAATATCACCATATGCTTTGGATGCCACGCCATTACCTCTTCACTTTTAAATAGGCGTAAGATGGTCCCTATGTAAGTTAAACAATTTTGGTTAGGATTGATGGAAACAATAGAAAATCCTTACAAAAAATCCTAAGCATGTCCATCCATTTTGGGCTTTTAGAGTGCTGCAATAACACTTTCAACATGGAAATCACTATAACAACCAATTGAGAAAAGTGTTCGCACAATATAAGGGTGATATACTTTAAATACTTTGGGGTTAAAGGGTTGCTTTTACGCAAAATGGGTATATCACCTTTCCTTTACACAAGTGTGTGCTGAACAGTTTTTACTTCACGTTGTGTTTTCGATTTGTTGACAGTTAAGGAGTTATAGCCAAAAGACCGATTTTCTTGGGGTGGGGGTGTAAATCACCCCCCCCCCCCCCCAGGGGGGGTTCGAACTTGGTATCATGGCTATTTTTTCCTCTTACTCTTCATGTGCATCCATACCAAACTTTACACTCTTCACAGAAAGTGAACAATCCATCAATTTAGGTCCCCAATCTGCCGTGCTATTATGAAGTGTAATGTACATTGGGTGCAACACACGTGTGTGGTCTCTTTGACACTGCTTATTTGTTGAATCATTGACTCAATTAAAAAAAAATGAGTAGAACCTTTTTTTGTAGACAATTCCATGCTATACAATTTCGGTCCTAAGATATTTTCATGCCTGATCAACTGTTTCTGTGATATATTGAAAAATCCAATTTTGGGCGCCGTGATTCTAAGATGACGGCAAGAGCTCCTCACTCTGCTACACCGTTTATTGTCTAAATTATTGAATCAATGAAACATATGAGTAGAACTTTTTTTTTGTTGAAAATTTCGTGCTCCGCATTTTTGGACCAAACATATTTTTTCGCCCGAACAACCGTTACGGAGATATATTGAAAAAAGAAACCGATTTTGGGCACCATGTTTCCAAGATAATGGCGTTAGTTCAACACGAACAGGTGGGGACTTTCAGTATGTTGAACTTAATGTCATTACGAACTTCTGTGCCTAAAATCAGCTTATTGTGAATTAATCTGATCATTTGATCCAATTTGACTGGACTAAACCCACTCCGTCTCTTTTGTTCCACACCATTCTCAGTGACCCATCTGTCGACTCCCTGTCCAACTTTCATCCGGTCGTGAAAACTTCTTTCATCACCAAGCTAAGTCTCCTTGACACGGCAACAGCTCTTTCGTTCCAGCCTCTTTTAGAGTGCACTCCATCTCTTTAGTTCCACGCCAGTCTCGGCGACCCGCTGATCGACTTCCAGACCAACCTTCATGGGTTCAAGGAAATTTCTTTTGTCACTAAGACCATACCACCTCAATGGAGCAATGGCTCTTTCGTTCTAGCCCCTTTCAGAGCCCACTCCAACCCTTTCGTCCCAACGCTCAAGCACAAAGGAAGGCTATTGCTCAACAGCGTCAGTCATGGCTTTGCCACGCCTTTTCTCATAATACTACAGCCACAAGGAAAGCCCACAGGCCGTAGGTCCACCGGATCACCGAGAATCCTCTTCTGCTTCATCCTTACAATCTACTCATCCACAACGACTTACGACACCGTCTTCTCCAAACAAATACTGAAGAATCACCAACTTCAACACCAAAAAAATAGGTGAATGGAGCAACAATGGCCATTTGACAGCTCAGCACAAAGCTCGGTGCCATGAAACACAGGCTGACAAAAGAACTCTCAGCTGACAATCATACTGACACAGTATTCCATTGCATTCCATTGTATTCCACAGTATTCGTGACCATTCCATTGCAGACATCTGCACTTAGGGTGCTGTGTGACCTCATTCAGCTCGAAAGGTTCACCTTCCCGACATCCACTTTGACAGCAATTTCACACCAAATTGTGACATGGTTCCATTTCCCGGAGCAGGGAATCAATCTGTTCATATTTGAAGAAGGCTTACTCCCCTTTGTCTTCTTGACAAATGGAGTCGCATCCAGACACTACAACAGCAGGTTCACGACAGAGAACAAACTTTACGGATCAACCACTAACGCTGAATGTTCAAACCAACGCCCACGGACTTAACAGTACTCATCCTGACCACTCAGTCACATTGAGAGCCTCAAGACATCCCTCCATACCCAGCTCCTCAACACCACGAAGTCTTGGAACTCAACCATCTTCACCGGCGCAGGCCACAGCCAAGAAAGACTGATGCCCCACTTCGCAAGATGCACCAATGACCAACCACGCTGAAGTAACTGGCAACATTAGGTTCTCCAGTTCATCGGGTCAACCCTTGGCCATAACCCCCCCCCCCCCATCTCCCCCAAATAAGAACGATTCCCCCTCTTTCTTTTGACCATTTAAATTTTCCTGGATTTCTCCAGGTTCTGCTCTCGAGTTCTTTGTCAAAATTTCTGTAAAATCCTCTTCGTTCTAAAGAGTCCGTGACTCAGGGGAAACCAGTTCGTAACCCTAGGGTGTCCGTCAAGGTGGTTCTCCCTGCCAAGTTTGATGGGCCTAACTATGAATGAAAAAAAATCACAGGTAATGTATATTTCCGTGCGGCATATAGAAACATGAAATTGCCGGCGCCTCGAGCTGGGCCGGCTGAATTTGTTTCAATTGCCTAATGGAAATGTACATTACCTGTACCCACCCTACCATCCCTTATGAGTCACCACCATGACATACTGAGAGGATAAAAAGATGGCAACCAGGAGCGCCTCGGCGCTTTATGGGAGGAGTGTGCTCACGCATGCGCACTTGGGTTACGCAGCTGGTCGGATCTAAACAACTTAAAACCTCTAGGGAAAGACAGCATTCTAGAAAGCATTCTAGACAGCATTCTTGCATTAATGTATAGTTCCTTTAGGCAAAAGAAACAGAATTCAGCCGGCCCAGCCCGAGGGGCCGGCAATTTCATGTTTATAACCGCAGTTAGGGACGAGTCATTATTTATTAATGTGCCTAATGACGGCCCCCAAGAGTGGGCAGAAATATTGCATTTTTTAAAATTTGTGTGCCAAGGATGTATTTTATGGAGTCGACCCATAATCACCACTCATTATTTATTAACTGAGTGAGGGTGTGCTCAAGTATTTTTACAACAATACATTTGTCTTTACTCCCTGTCATCCATACTCATCAAAAATGTTGACCTCACCCATTCCCATGTTAAATCCCGTAGGTGATTATTCACTGATACTGAGATAAAGGGAAGGCTCCCAGCTGTGATATTGGACGAATGGCTGCAGTACGATACGAACTGCATACCTTTTCTGGTTTGCAGCCTGCGTGGGGGTGTAACGGGAATGGCGTGGGAGGGAGGGCGCGTAAGTACGAAAGTATTGTTATAACCATTGTTAGTATTGTCGGCATCGTCTCTCATTGGACGGCCAAAGTTCGCACAATGACAACGCGTATACTCACGTGCGTATCTAGACACACTAGTGTAGCACGATTAATCTAAACCACATTGCCAATGAAATTGTATCCACGTCCAATGCACGAACGAAAAATAAACAAAATGTCAAAATAAAACCTGATAAAGCAGCCACCAAGTTGAGAATGGTTCAGCCTCTCAAAGGAGTGATAAGAACTAAATACAAAAAAATTAAATTAAAATAAAACCAAAAACTGGTAAAGAAGCTACTAAGGTGAGAATGGGTCGGCCTCTCAAAGGACTGATATGAAATTCAAATATTGGGAAAAGTCCACTCAACCTATTGTCACACATCTGCAGGTAGTTGAGTTGAGTCTAATACACAATTAAAATAATAAAAAAAAGAATGATATCATTATCCGAAAACAAAACTGGTAAAAGGGACAGCCAAGTTTCGAATGATTCGGCCCTTCAAAGGAGTGATATCAACACACCAAAACATTCTCCAAGGTAATCGCACCGAATAATACTTTGGACGTTTAATGAAAACTTGAACACTGAGCTGGCAAAAGTAGCAATGTTGTAGTTTTCATTTCACCTTTGAACTATTAGTCGGTGCAATTAACTTGGCGAATGTTTTGGTGTGTTGATATCACTCCTTTGAAGGGCCGAATCATTCGGAACTTGGCTGTCCCTTTTACCAGTTTTGGTCTTTGGTATGATACAAGATACACTAATCTGAGTAAAGACGACTGCCCGACTGGAACTCGAACTCAGGACTTCCTGCATACTAGACTCGGCTCTGGTAGCGCAACGGTTAGCGCTCAAGGCCTAGTATGAGGGAAGTCCTGGGTTCGAGTCCCAATCTAGGCAACTTTCTTTTCTTTCTTTCTCAGATTAGTGTATCTTTTATTTTTACGAGGCCAGTCTTTAATGGAGACTGTTTGCTTTGTTAACCCTTTTCCTTGGTATTTATTCTTTATTGACTGATTTATGGTGTGTCTTAGCAACCAGAAATGAAAATAAAGCAACATCAGTAACTTTTGCATTTTCTTTTAAGTAAAACATAAATTCTGATTTAAATAAAATACAAAAAAAAATCCCATTTACGCCCAAGTAAAAAAAGGAACGTGATTTTTTTTTTTTTTTTTTTTAATTCTGTATGTTTTTCCCAATTCTGGTTATTGTTCTTCATGCTTAAAGGATGAAGGCTCAGAGCCAGTTCCCCACTAGGATGGCAAATTAAAAGTTCTTTCTTAGCAAAATTATGCAACATTATGCATCTTACTTAAAACACAATACCAGTGACGTTATTAGTATGGGTGATCGAAAGCCTAAAGTCTTTTAATAACAACATTTGTAGACTTATTGTTGTAACGACAGCATTTTATGTACTTATTGGGGGATAAAAGCTATGTTGTAGTCCTGATACAACATCAGCAAACTTATGAACCTCGCCATAGCAGCTGAATTTAAAAGCAACCCCTTTTGCTTCCCTGCATGGCTTGTAACATCGTACAGGCATAGTCGCGGGTCTGCTGGGCAGCTCAAAACCAGTATCTAAACGACGAACGCTACGGTCATGAAATATGTACACAGTATTTGGTTGGTAAAGAGCTTGATAACAACGCCTGTTTGAGTTCGATATTTGTTTGGACGTTAAATGAAAACTGGAACATTGCTACCGAAAGTAGCAACGTTCTAGTTTTCATTTAACCTTCGAATTATTAAGCGGTGCGATTAACTTGGCGAATGTTTTGGTGTGTTGATATCACTCCTTTGAAGGGCCGAACCATTCGGAACTTAGCGGCCCCTTTTACCAGTTTTGGTTTTTGATATGATTTGTAATTAACGCTAAAAGAACTGCGAAGGTTATCTTGTCCCAGACAGACACAGTCACAGACACACAAAATTCAAATTCAGTCCAGTATCGTCCTTGCTCGGTTCACTCACTCACCCTAACATTTTAATAAACACCTTGTTTGTTGTGAGTGTGACTTCACTTATTGTAAATCGTTTTACATGAGTGTGCGAGACAAAAAGAGTGTTAAGTGACATACAAGTGATATACGTAAAAAGTGTCGGGAATTTATAGTGTCTACCCATCCACAAGTATTGCATGAGAAATATTCTGTATGCCGCGACTGTCTCGTAAACGTTTGTCTCATTTCTCTGCGTTTGTACAGTGGTCACCTCCTTCCACAATGCACACCTCCCTTTACAACACTCTCCTCTTAAAATGTGATGCTCACCTTTTATTTAAACTTCATTTTATTTGTAACCCTAGTAATGGCGTGGTCATTAAACTGATTTCACTACAATCCTGCTTCTTGGTTTTGTGCCTAATGGTAACAAACGAGGAACGTCTTTGCACTTCACTTTCTTGGAAGCCTGGTCTTACACTCAAGATTACCTCAGGATCCATAGTTACGGAGTTAAATTGTTATGCGAATTTAAGGCGCAGTCTGTGTTTGTTTTATAATTGTGTTATTTAATAATTGTCCAATCTTGAATTCTGCTAAACGGTCTGCGGGACCATCGTCTAGCGCAACAATTTTTCTGAAACAAATGGGTGGTCTGATCAAGTGTTGGTTATTCGCCCAAGGTCTGCTCGTGTAAAATAAGAAAAAAATAATTGTGTATAGTTGTCCATGCTGTAAATCATAAAATCGACACAAACATCAAATTCTAAATACGAATAAATGTTCGGAAAATTTGTTCAAACTTTTGCCTTTACCCTAAATTATTTAACAAACCGTTCGAAAGTTTAATTGAAACCATGCTTGTTGTTTGTAAAACAACTCATCCGTGTAAACGAGAATAGTCTCTATGAGACGTCCATAAATCCCGAGTGAAATGCGGTATACGTACTCATCTAGCTCGCTATACTGCATAATAGCCATTGTACGGGTGTGCGTACAACAGGTATTGTAGAGTTACATGAAGAAGTTCCTTTCCAATATCAGGTGTTCCGAAATGTAATTCTTCATTTTATTATGAAGTATTTATCGGATGTATGGCGACAAGAGCGTAAAATAAATATTTTTCTACTTACATCAGGCCCAGGCCTACTGGGATATAATGTAAGTAACTGTTTCCCCAGTCGGATCTCATGGGTGTAAAAATAAGATTGGTTTATTAAAGAGCATTTTTTTTCATGTAATTTAGCATATTTAAAAATATTTCAAGACACGCTAGTGTGTCGCCCGCCAAGATAAACGATAACATCCAGATAATATATATATATGAGCATGGTGACCACTAGACACGTTGTGTCTTTACAGCTAAGGTAGTTTGGCTGTTTTCAGCCATCTGAGGATAAATAACAAAGCGACAGAAAAGACTGAAACTTGTTTGATCGGGAGACTTTGGTCGTCTGATAACATAAAAGTCACTGTTACTGACACAGTTTAACGTTTTCTTGTTGAAAAAACAACGTGAATAACGTTGAAATTTGCCTAATTACTAGTTAGTAGTTAACGCCATATTTGTTTCACGAAAATAAATTCTGCAATGCAGTGAATAAAGCTGGTTATTATGTAATAGTTATTGGTTAAAATCGAGCGGTTATCGATTTTTAACCAACGGGTGCGATTATTGGCCGGCTCGAGTATGCAAATAGGTCGAGGGCGGAGCCCGAGACCATTTGCATACGAGAATCGGACAATAATCGCACCCGTTGGTTAAAAATCGATAACCGATCGATTTTAAACAATAACTTATTTAAATCACGGTTGGGACGTCAAGCTAATTCGTATTTAATTAAAACGTTTTGTGTTTGTGAAAATTGCTTCAAGAAATACGGTAATACCTTATGTCAAATCAGTGAAGGTCATTCCATTTTAATTTGTGGTGGAGGGGGAGTGGGTGTTGGGCGATTCCTTTGGCAGGTAGGCAGACTGTAGGTTACGCTCAAGTTTCTGGAAGGTGGGTGGGAGTTAGACGACGCGTCGTTTCGCAAAGTTTAGCTTGTAAGCTAGCTCGCTCGCTCTGTTCGGAAAGAATAAACTTCGATATGTGATGAAGCAGGGATAGAAGGACATTGTGCCGACATTCTCGCAAGGTAAGTAATTCTTTTTGTTCGTTTGTAGTTTGAGAACTGTTTCAAATCTCCAGTAATACCCTAATAGGTGAATCGGTAGGAATGAAGGTCATTCCATTTTAGGTTGTGGAGGGGGGGGGGGGGAGAGAAGAGTTAGACGGAGGGAATAAACTTGGAATTGGCCAGCCAGACATGTGAGCGTTAGCAGGTAAAGGATTTCATTTGGGATATCCCGGCAAGTTAAGTAATTCCTCTTGTACGTTTTCATAGCGTTACGGTTTTAACGCTGTATAATTTTGGTTGTGGTGTGTGCGTTCCCATCGCGTGATCCGGAAGTGTCAAAAGTGTTGAGTTATCGACAAAAGTGTGGATTATCGGTAAAAGTGTGGGGTAACTTGATAACCCACACGTTTTGCGATGACGCACACTTCCGCTCACGGTTAACGGGATTTAACCTACAGAAATTTAGCGTGGCGTTGAGTTAGCGTGACGTCACAGCCGTGGTTTAACTCATTTTAAAGGTATTGCTTTGTAGGTGTACCCTTTCCATATGAACCTTTCTAATTACTCAAGTGGTTCAGGTGTTACGGAGCGCTGAACGACCAGAATGATTGTTTTACATTGTTTTAAACATTGTTATTAAGCAACAATACCAATACCAGCTGCAAGACATAGATTGAAGATCAAGTGTTTGTTTCCAGCAAACCGTAATTAATAAAGATACCAAACATTAAAAAAAAGCAAATGCCAGTAAACTGAATGTTTAATATATTCGTGCATTTACAAGGAGCTACTGCAGGACTAAAAAGAAATACTGATCATTTGAAAAAAGGTGACTGCTGTCCTCAAAATTTAACGAGTAGGGTGAAATACGATATTAAAGGAAAGCTAAACCATTCCATCTTCACTGTCGTTAGTTAAGTACGAAAAAAAACAAGATGCAAGTTGCGCGAAGTTTCCAACATTTGTATTAATTACGCAATAGTTAATTTAGAATCTAAGTTTGATGTTTCCACGGCGCGAGACAGCGAACGCGATTTCCTCGCATGGTACTGACGTCACACATCACCTTGGACCTTGGAGGAATGATGTCATCGCAGCACACTAGCAAATGCGCGCCGGCTTGTGCTTCTAACATGGCGGCTGCAAGACCGAACCGCTCTGACCATAGCAGCGCGAACCAAAACTCAATCTCTGCGTGATTTATTAAATTAAAGTATTCAAGAAAGTAGCTACCGTGAATATTACCGCTACAAAGACTCGTGAAAATTCGTTCAGCTACGCGGTAATCCACTCAAAACGAAATGCTGGGCAGATAAGCGATTGGACAGTGTCCACTTGTTGCTCGTGGGGAGGGAGAACTAGTTTAGGGGGCGTACGCTTCATTTGAAAAGAATCTGTGCTGCCGTTCTTCACTAGCTGCAGTGAGGAATGTGAGAGCCGAGCGCGATCTTGCCAGAGCTTGTTGGGCGCATGCGGCAAGGGGTGATGAAGTGTGTCGTCACACGAACGAGACTTGGCTGTGTTGACTGCATGAACGAAGAATTCGTTTGCTAGAATGAAGATTTAGACACGTTACTACATAATAACTATAAAGCCTGAGTGGTTTTCGTACCTCTCACATGTTTTTCAAGTGTCTTAATTAACGATACTGAAATTTAAGTTGGGAGGGTTTAGCTTTACTTTGAGTAAGCTACATACCTACTTTTGCTACCTTTTTTACGTTTTTTCGCGTTTGTTTGCGTTTTTTTCACGTTTTTTAAACTTGATAAAAATGCGAAAAGCAAAAAAACGTGAAAAAAACGCGAAGAAACGTAAAAAAGGTAGCAAAAGTAGATATGTAGCTTACTTAATATCGCATTTTACCCTACTGTAACGAAAGTCAACACACAAAAAAAAAAATGGACCAGAAAACTAGATTGGTGTTTCCATCTCAAAATTATTTTTAAAAAAAATTAATTTAATCAATTTGGACCAAAGATATCTGATGTCTACCACAAAACAAAACTTGTTAAGGATTCCCGCCAAGCATATCGGCCGTTTCAAGTCTTGATATCAAACGCCAAGCTCTTTCGCCAAGCTAATCCCACCGACTAAGACTTCAAACGTTAAATGAAATAATTGAAAATTGCGATGTAAGCAGTTTTCATATATTTCATTTAACCTTCGAACTATTACTCGGTGGGATTAGTTTGGCGAAAGAGTTTGGCGTTTGATATCACGACTTCACACGGCCGAAAAGCTTGGCGGGAATCCTTAACAAGTTGTGTTTTGGGGTAGATATGTATCCACTTCAAAATAGTATCCGTATCACAATAGAATGGCCATTTACTTTTCCTCGTTTCATTTTCGTACGGTTTTAGTCCATTTGCTGACGTCAAAGAAATTGTTTTAATAAAAACAAAATTTGTAATTGTATTATTCTAATTCATAACTGGTGATAAGCTTGTTTTCGGTTTTTTTTTTTTTACCACTTCAACATATATTTAAGGTTAATAGTTATTCTACACAACAAATATGCTACAAAAATGGTAGTACTGACTTAATAGGAAGGGCATAAACTGCACATCCGTTGTTTTACAGCAACTTCTTTACCATTTCTCTGTAGGTCACATGTTTTTTTTGAAACGCCATGGAAAATACTTTTGTTGGCAACAAATTTTCAATTGTAAGCTTGCAAACCAGCATTAACGAGATCTGCAGAGCCATAAAAGAAGTTCTGTCTCGTATCGGTCCAGTTAAATTTATGTCATGGAAGTTTCCCGATCAAGCAGCAATGGATGTGGACGTGGAAGCCCTTTTAGCAAAATATACATTTATGGAAAGTGACTTACAACAGTCTATGTTAGCCCATAACTGTCTCTTGGAACTGCTTATCGACAGGTTAGTTGTGGTGCTCAACTACTTATAGACTGTAATGTATTCTAATAGGTTTGGTACCGTATGCTACTAACGTACCAATTGCTAAACACTAAGGTTGGACCAATTATCCATATAATTTGTTAGTTTGTTAGTTACTCAACACATGATCCAAGCCAGGGATTACGAGCCATTTCTTTCCTCTGAATGTATTAATTATAATACATGTACCAATTTGTGCCATCTGTTGTAATCAATGCACAAATTCCCTCGCCTCAATTTCTGTAAATCTGCCTCGCAAATCCAGAGAAAGGCGCACAGGTCTGCTAGATTTCACATTTTGAAAATATAATTCCGAAAATGACTAACGGTACCGTAAGGAGTGCATGAGTAACACCGGAGGGAAGAAGTCTGTTTCTGTATAAACACAAAAACATAAGTGCTTCATCCCTGTTTTGGCACCACTTTAAGAAGATAGAGCCGGTCTCCTTTTAGCTACAAACCAAGACAACGAGGGACAAGTGCACATGAAGAAGAGCGACATCGGATGTTGATTAATAGCCGTCTGTGCAACCAGCAATCGTGACAGCTCCTTTAGTTTGTAGCCAGTCAGTATATTGAATTAAAAGTTCAATTGTTGTTTAGACTCAATCTAACATTACAGTCTTCAATAAAGAACAGGTTTACCTGCTGAGTTATCACATGAAAATCGGGCATTATTAAAAATTGGTATAAAACTTGGTTGTTGGTGCTGGCACGGAGTCTTGCTAATGACAGGACTCCTTGTTCCTAACAGTAATATAGAATTGGAGGAGTTGTGTGCACAAATTGTCGAATCCTAAAAATTTTGATTCGCATGGTAGAAGTTCACTAGCAGGTTCAGAAAATGTTGGGTAGTCCCTGGAAGTTAGGAAGTTTAGTCCCCTCTCCTCGTATCCCCTCTTTCTTGTCAAGTAGAGTAACATTGGATGAAACCTTGACTGGATGGTAGTACAGTTATAGATACATTGCCACCGCATCTTTCACTTGTGATGAGTCATCCAGGGATTGAATCTGGAAAGTTACCTCGCCTTTCTGGGCATTGATTCTGAATGGTGCATCACGCTCCTGCGACAACTTCTTGGACATCCCTCTTTCAGCGTAAGACAACACACATTTTGGTTTTCACCAACGATCCAATGTTCATGTTAATGTCTCTGCGGTTTTTGACGTAATGTTTTGCCTGTGCCCAAGCAGCTTCGAGGTGGGGTGCCTGCACTAGATCACGTGGTTCAATATTCGTCTATCGGCTGCTCGTTATCTTGTCATGGCGGGCAAACTATCTGCAATTTTTCAGATGGGTCGTGTACATGAATTATGTCGTACAGAGTGTCTCCTGTTGATTCGTGTGGTTTACGGCAAAGTGCTAATTATATATTTGAACGTTATGTTCCTCACGACAAGTTATGATTGTGCATAAATGCACGGAGACATGCTTTTAGTATTTGATTCACCCTCTCGTTTGCATTCGCCTATGGGTGGCAAGACGATGTTCCTCGATTGTCCTACATTTCTTTAACACCTGATTAAACATTGCCACCACAAATGCTGGTCTGTTGTCGGAGCACTCCATGAACCTGGACTACAAGCAGCAAGAATTTGCTTGCTGCTGTTTTTGCCGTGCTAAGCCGTGTTGGCTCGAGCACTACGCATTTTGACAAATAATCAACCGTAAGAATGATGTACCGATTCCCAGCAACAGTGGGTGGCAAAGATCCGGCAAAATCAATGCCTATCATCTGAAATGGCCCACTTCACACAGTGGATACCAGCTCTCCTTGTTTAGGGCGATCTTTTTCCTATTTGCCACTCGTTACACGAAACTTACCCTTTTGCATGACGAAAAACTTCTGACAAGAGGCCCACTGCTCGTACTCGCGCTAATGTTTTGCTCATACGAAGGTGTCCAGCTCATGGTAGATGACGTTGATTATAAAGGATAGTAATCTTTAATTCATCCAGTTGAGGATTCAAAGAAATGAAAATACATAAAAGGCTGCAAGTGGCCCTCAACTTTACAGAGTGTTGTAGTAATACCTTGCATGCCATCCTAAATACCTTTTTAAGTCACACTTGGAGAACGGATCCAAATCAACAGAAGAGGCTTTGGAGGAGCGCTTGTGGATATAGCCCATTGAACCAGCAGTAGATGACATAAGGGCAGTCACTAAAGGATTGTTAGTAGTACCATTGGAGCGATACCAATTAATGTAACACCCACCTAACATCACCTTACCTCACCTAACACCACCAGCAATACAACTGACATGACTCAGAGAAATTATTGGCACCCCTAGAAATTTTTTAACACAATTGTGATAAAGGTTCGAAGGGTGTCAAGAGGCCTCTTAGTATGCAAGACCCATAAATTATCGCCTTGGAGCAAGCACACCGCCTGATGTAAACAATTTGGTAAAAACATAAATATCAACATGCTCGAACTTGTATAAACGATTGAAACGTCGTAAGAAGGTACACTGGCAGTGCCCAATAGCATTGTCAATCATTGTCAAGAGACCCTTTGAAAGTGTGACTTATGTACTTAGTCGAACACGCTCCGACTAGACTATCAGCACACATAGAAACAGGTGCAGACGAGCAAGTCGCGAATGTAAATTCTAAAGTCACTGTCCACTTTTCCCTCTCATCTTTGCTGATGGCTTAAAAGACCGACAGGTATATATTTACCGTGGTTTCACAGTCATAGAAATTGAAAAACGTTTTAACCAAATCAGAGTGTTCGTGAAATCTAATTCAGGGTTTGAACCACATTTCTGAGCATTCGAGTGCATTTGCAGACATTCTTTCATTCTTTCACTTTGGTAAAGCTAGTTCGGAAGTGCTGACCATAACTTTTTCATGGGAATTACTCCTTACATTTGGCTAACAACTCTTATTAATACAGGCGAAGACTCGTACGTTGTAATAATTACCATTAGCAGGGCCAGCAGTGGAATATCGTGAAGCTTGGCTGGGAGCAAGCCACGAATTACGTAGTCTGCATTTGTGTAACACCATGATCGTGTAGTGAAGCTTATAGCATGTGTGAGCAAGTCATCTATCACAACAATTCACCAGCAACAAGGCATAATTGAATACACCAATGAGATTCACATCACGACAAAATTTTCATGATTTTTCTTAGAAAAATGAAGATAAGCCAGAGTCCTTCAGTCCAATTAACTATTCAGGGCAAGGTATTAAAACTACACGAAAGAAAGAGGTTATCCTGCTATCCACCTTACTCAAACCCTAACCGAGTAACCCGTCAAACCCTACCCGAGTAATCGTGTGAGCGGAGCCGAACTTTTACTGACTAATGGTACCAGGCTGGATATCGCATCGGTGTATGCCCCAACGAACAATAACGACTCCGAGTCTTGGGAGGACATGCTGGGCTGATATCGACCATTTTTTTTACAAGACTGCAGTTCTGATCTGGGGTTCATTGCCGGCGACTTCAACACGGACCACTGCAAGAACAACCTTTTTGCGCGTACAATGAAGGAGCAAATCCCTCAAACGGGGCTGGAACTCCTGAATGGTCATCTCCCGGAAACCACTTTCATGTACATCAGCTATTGCCAGGAAGCCAGGTCATGGATTGATCATTTCCTTGGTTCTGAAAGGGCTGCCGCATTAGTTCAGGACGTGTAGGTCAACTACAGCACAATTAGTTCCAACCATTTTCCGGTAAGAATTAATTTTTTACTTGATATTCCTATTGTGACCCCGAAGACCAATCATCTGTCGCAGCCGAAGACACGTTTCCCACCATAAAGTGGCTGGCAGCGAACCGCCAGCAGCGACAACACTATTCCCGGATGGTCTCTTAACAGCTGGAGGGGGCCACACCTTCATAAGGCCTAATTTGTTCGACGGAGGAGTGTAAAATTAAAAGTCACCTGGATGACATAGACAGAGAAACAGTTAACCTTGTTAACATTTTGCACTACGCGGCTAGTGAATCGCTGCCAGGTAAACATGTTGGCACGTACAGGCGCTGTACACCCGGCTGGAATTCTTAAGTAAGTTCGAGAGCATTACGATGCTCACAAAGCTGCACACCACAAATGGGTTAATGGTGGCAAGCCACGTACAGGAGCTGTAGCTGATGACCGAAAAACCACAAGGAGGGCTTTCAAGGCTGCTTTAAGGTGGTGCAGAATCTTCAAACTTCTCTTCGACAGAATGATGTAAGATCTTTCTGGACAAGTATCAGGCAAGCAGGGGGTTCTAACCATCCTACTACGAAGCAACTTGACAGTTCACAGTGACCCGAAGCAATTCGGGAAGCATGGCGTCGCAAGTTCGTGGACAAGTCCTGACCATCACAATGCTCACGTGGATACTGTCCCCTCTCCCCTCACTCTTCCATGGGATCAAATAAATCTGTTTGATATGAATGAATTACAGGAGGCAGTGAGGAACCTAAAGAAAGAACGGGCACCAGGGCCAGATGGTCTCACCAGCGAACACCTTCAGCACAGTGGCTGGATTGCCCACAGTCGACTCGCTAAGCTGTTCTCTGCTGCCCTCTCTCATGGGCACTGTCCAAAAGCCCTTGCCAACACTTCGCTTGTCCCAATTCTTAAAACCTACCACAGATCCAACCAACAGCGATAATTACCGTGGAATTGCACTTATGAGCCCACTGGCTAAACTGCTCGACACTTTGATTCTTGCCCGCCTGAAGCAGCTAGTGTCAACGAATGCTGCTCAGTTTGGTTTCAAAGCTGGACACTCGCCGGTTATGGTGGTTCATACCTTAAAAAGAAGTGGCTCGCCGTTACAGGAAGGGTGGTTCAAAGGTTTACGCCTGCTTTGTTGACGTTAACAAAGCCTTCGACAAGGTTCCTCATAATAAACTATTTACTTGTCTTCAGCAACGAGGCATCCCACGCAATATCATTACACTGATTCAGGACATGTACGCCCAACAAAGCCTGGTAGTTGTTTGGGAGCAAGGCAATTCACGCCCTTTCCAGGCAACTTGCGGCGTACATCAAGGTAGCCCACTCTCGAATTTTTTGTTTTGTCTGTTCACCAACGACGTCGTGCAGAATATCCGTGTTTCTCAGCTTGGCTGTCGGGTGAACGATGTGATCACTAATATTATTGCCTTCACAGACGATATTGCACTGCTGGCCTCAAATCGGCCTGGCGTGTAGATGCTGCTGAACAAATTAGATTGTCTGCTTCTGGATAAGGGTCTCTCGTTGAGCCCAACCAAATCAGTGGGTATGATCTTTGGTCCACCGGAAAGCAAAAAACGTTATGCCATAGACTCTTAATGGTATTGATTTTGTCTGGGTTGACCGTTTCAGGTATCTGGGAATAATGCTTTCTAAAGACTTGACTGACGACGAACAACTTCTAGAAATCTCTCTTAACTGTGCCTGTGCCGTGCGGGTAACGTGGTGCTACATCGTTTCAGTTTTATGCCACCCAGCATCAAACTTCACCTGCTTCAAATGTGCGCATTTGCCATGTACACCCTGGGATCGTGCATGGTTTTCAGATCTGCTACTTCCAGGATCTTGCAACGATCTACCACGGCCTTATCAAGAGGGCACAGTTCCTTCCTGTATGAACCCACAACCACCAGGCATGCAGGGATGCCGGAACCTTAACTCTTGCGCATCGTCACGTGTTGTGATAAGTTTCTTCTGGAGGTTGCTCCAACGTTCATGTAACGAACTGGTTGTGGCCTGCAATGGAGGCCTTGATCGCTGGGACACCCCGCTTGGCACCGTCATCAACAACGGTCTCATGGAGCTTGGTAGATGGAGCGAGCTATCCACAAATGCCGACGTCTGAGCACTCCGCCAGCTTGCCATAGACCACGTTCAGGGTGTCGCAGCTCTTCAGGACCTTGAAGAGGCGTAGGCTTTTCCCTAACCAGTCTCCAGTTGTCCCTATTGTTCTGTTATTTTTTGTACCTAGTTGTACGGTGGATTAAGATTAAATAAAATAAATAAAATAAAATGTGTCCACTATTTTGTATTACTTTGTATGGTAGTGAAGCCAACATTACAATATGAACACTGTTATACGTTGAGCGTAATCAGCTGAGTTATTTTTACCGTATGTAATTAAAGGTAATTAGTACAAATGGAAACTATCGTGTAAGAGTCATATTTGTATTATTCTTACCTGTTTATAAGCAGAGTGGTAAAAATGGTTCAGGCACACTTTAGGTCGTTTCGGTTTCTTTCCAGGAAGTTTTACAGGAAATCCATGACAGTTATGTAGTTCTTTTAATAAGATTGTTTGCTGTATTTGTGTATCTTTAACCTGACATATAGAAAAAGTTAATCGGTTTAATAGAATGCGAGGACATAATTTGTGATCTATTTGTCGGGACTTCTGGTGGCAAGCTAATATTTTATGAACTAACTTCTGACCATATGCAACATGAACCAATATTTTCTGGGATATGACAATTTG
This sequence comes from Lithobius niger, assembly GCA_023313725.1. NCBI lineage: Eukaryota > Metazoa > Arthropoda > Chilopoda > Lithobiomorpha > Lithobiidae > Lithobius > Lithobius niger. Next base: position 44,056 of record JAHWFP010039289.1, on the reverse strand, counting down.
TGCACACAAGCCCCTTCATGTCCTACACAACAAGCCACGGTTATTTGCCTTGATGTCATCATGAGTTGGCCACTGACGAACGAGAATAGTGAATCTTTGGCTGTGTTAGTGGACTAGCCCCGTAACGGGATACCCGCACGGCAAACGGCTGTGGCTCGTGGTTTAGACAACTAAATGAATTGAGCTTGAAATGAAAATCAAAAGACCATACGTAGCACTAAATGACATTATTTTGATGGTATTATCAAGAATTTATAGGGTTTGGGAGGAGAACTTGTAACTCTAAAAAGTTACTATTAAAACATGTTAGATTCGTCCCCATTAGTTCAGTCCGAGTTTTCAGAGGGTGCCACATATTCCATTTGGTAGTTTTTGCTAATTTGTTACCCCAAATCTAAGGTAAACTAAATTAAAACCAATCTAGGCTAAATAATAATTAAATTCAAGCTAGTTTAGTTTAATTTTAAGCTAAACACTGAGTAGAAATTCCCACATAAAACACATGGCGCCCTCTATAAATTAAGACCAGAAGCCTATAGTTGTTTTCTATAGGCTCCTGCTAAGACTGAACTAATATGAATGTATCTAAGACGTTTTAAGTATGGGTCTCAGTCACAAATTCTCCTCCCCAACCCTATAAATTCATATGCTTTTTTTTTCATTTTGAGTGTCATGTGGAGGATTTCCATTTTGACGAGATTCTTACTCATGAAATTATGCAACCCTGTGACTGCAAGCTAGTGAGTGGCATGAAAAACTTTTCCGTTCATAATTCATTAAAGACCCAAACGTAACAAATTGCTGTCATTACAAAAAACAGCATCACCAATAAATTGTAGCATTTGAAGTATTTGAGTCAAATACAAGACAAAATAAGGAGTTCGTCTTCACTGTGCATAATATTCTTCTTTTTGTAGGTTATTAGCATTCATTCAAGTCCTTACCCAACATGTAGAAATGAATCTAGTTCGCCCACGAAGTGAGTTTCTGGTTGGTGCAAGTGCTTCAGCTATTTCAATGCCTTCACGGAGTTCTCCACATACTAGCCAGCACAGCCAAAGTACCAGTATGGTTTTGTCAACTTTATGGCACAATATTCTACAGCTTCAGAAAATATTAATAAGAATGCAGGTAATTTAAAGTTAACATCTGTTATTAGTGCAATCTGTAAGTGCTGTAACGACATGAAATTTCAGGGTAGAAGGTACACAGGAATGTGTTGTAGCAGTAGTGGTGCACACGAAGAGGCTTTAGTATTACACAATTTTCACGGTTGGAAAGGGTTACAACCGAAAAGGTCAAGGCTAGCAGAAACTTAGTGCAATCTTAGTATGTCGATTCTTTGGCTCAACAAGTCACACCATTGTCTCATCTCATTTATCGTGTTTCCACACAAAATGTCTCGCCAACTCTGTTGTGCAGGTCGGGCGACATGGAGGGGGGAGGTCAATTTGTACTGGACCCGGGGAATTTCGAATTGAGCCTAGTTGATCACTTAAGCCGAGCAGCACCCGTCTTAAGTTTCTTAATTAAAGTAATTGTACAACACTGACGCCGCTAAAAGAAGAAGAAAAAAGCTTTTTAGGCACCTAGCAAAAAATGGTGGTTCTGACTCCCAGATTGGACCAGGCCAAGGCAATACTGTCACCGGCTCTGGTTTTATGTAGTTTGAAAATGTATGGCGTTGCTTGAGATTACTGAATGGTGGTTTGCATGTATCTTCCTATATTAGTTGATCAGCCATTTGTCACGTGTTATTTTAGGTAGTTTTGTTTTACCCTTGATTTTCATGGATACATTCATCCTCGTCATTATATGGTTTTCAACTCGTTAAGATCTGCATAATTTGGTGGCAAGAATAAATTACCTAGTCTTCACAATCAGAGGAAATTTAAAATAAACAAAATCGGTTGACTTGGATTAGGTGGTGGGCTAAATGTGTGGACATTGAAAATCCTCTTATGCTACTCCACCACAGCCAATGTTAGTTAATCGCGGCATCCTATAGGCAACGCAAGCATGGTAAGGTGCTCATCTTTTTTGTCAGGATTTGAAGCGTTATACTTTGTCGGTTCTCCAGGTCAGTTAGAACGTTTTTGAATGGCCCATTGTTCTGCTGCAGAAAAGATTTAGACTTTTATTTTTGCCATATGTGGGTTACGGGCATTCATTTGTCTTGCGAAGTTGGCGTAATATTACACCAGGGTAGTAATAAAGTATACCATACAACAATTTAATGGCGGAAAGGAGGATGTACCATACGTTTCCGGTGTCATGGCGACACTTTTGGTCTAGAGGCTCAGTTTCACATTCGGTTAACTATGTTGTAAAGATAAACGATAGTGCTCCATAGCAGTTTTAGTGAAAAGTTTGGATTCCAGACCAGGAATAGGGAACAGATCTCCATACGTATGGGTGCCAATGACCTAGCTGTTGACGCTCCACATTAAACCTCATCCCCCCCCCCTCCATACATACGAATCTAGACTGGCTTAATAAAAAATGGCGTCCTAGTGCACCAGTATAGGGGTGCCAACTACTGATCTCTGATGTATAAAATTGAACATTCGAGCCCCAATGCCAGCCCCCCCCCTCCCCCCACACACAATACCGGCCCCTAGGGATAGACTACGTATATCTGTATTTACTTGTCTATACCAGCCCAATAAAAAATGGTATCGAAGTGCACTATTGTAGGGTGCCGTACCACTGATCTCAATATGAGCCAATTTGAAGCCTTGAGCACCTTGGACAGTCCCCAACAATGATGCCCCCCTCCCCCCAAGTCAATTATGTTGTGTCTATAACTTTACGTATTTAAAAACTTGTGCGTTCAACTAGCAGACGATGCTATGTCCATATGTGTTAATTGCGCTACCAGGGATAAAGATACTAGTGATGTTTCTAGATTTTACTCGTCAGACAAATACCTTTGCCTACGAGGCTGTAATTGCATCACGTAATCGCACACGAATATTTTTAAACATGATAGCAAAGCAACAATATTCCACGCATACTAACAAACCCCTTAACCATTTTTTTCCCTTTATTGTATTTTAAAGCTAACTGCAGGTTAAGTATTAATACCATGAATGCCTACATAAACGTTTTCCAATTTTTCACGCTGCGGTTGATAAAGATTTCATTGTTTTCCACCGATGCAAATGTGTTTTGCTGTGAACGTTTTCTGCACATCTGAGCCAGCATGGTTTTCGATTTTAACAAGTTGTTCTGGAAATGTCACTGGTCCACCCATTTGGGATTTCTGGCTGTTTCCGCAAGGTAGGCATGGATGAGTTCAGGCGTCTTCTCCATGGCCTCATGGTTTTGTTCGGCATACTCTGGCACAGCGAGGTTCGTCTGATTTGCTGGAAGACTTAGAGTCTGCAATGGATTCCTCGGATCCCTGGCATGCCCCAAGTAATATGGGGTTTCACCAATGCTAGCGTGTGGGGTAGTTCTCATAGTGTACTGGAGAGGTGTACCTCAGCGATTATGGTTCTTGAAGGCAAACGATCTTCGATATGCTTAGATTGTGTGGTTGGCACATTCAGTCACATTCGCTTGAGGGTGGTAGGCCATGGCCCTGTTGTGATGGACACCTGACACGTGCAGCATTGCCTCATACATCTTGCCAAAAAAGATGCACCACTGTCTGATACCATGTAGTCCGGAGGACCATTGTCAGCCATCACAGCCTGCAAGAACTTAGTTGTTTCTCTCTTCGCTGTGGTGAATCTGGTTGGTACCTGCCAAACGAACTTGATGTATAGTCGACCAGTTACTGCACAAAATGTATCCTTGCATAGGTTTCAGGAAGTGGACTAACGAAGTCAATCCCTATCATGTGCATAGGAAAGCTTGGTATCACAGGTTACATATCTCCTGCTTTCTTAGTGGGAGCCACTTTCACAATTAGACGGCACACGATCACTTATACTACCAGTAGGCCAATAGGCAATCTGTCGTAGCCATACAATGGTCTTGGGATTGCCTAGATGTCCAGCTTGCCGATGATCATGGCAGCTATGCAAGAAAGGGTGGCGAAGAAACTTCAACACGCAACGACAATAGTTTCCATTGATCCTTCCGCTGTCTTTATAGTAGAGCACTCATTCATCGTCAGAGATGTACTTCTCCAGCACCTTCATCAGGAAGTTTGTGTTCTCCTTCCCTGCTGCCCTGCTTGGTTTGATGAGTGCTTGTGTTACTCAGAGAATTTTCGAATCTTTCTTTTGTTACTCCAGGGGTTGCTGCTTGTCTCGAAGGTCACTCCAGGGGTTGCCGCTTGTCTCGAAGGTCACTTCCGTAGTTGCTGCTTCTCGAGAAGGTCTACAACAGGGTCGTCACATAGGTCGAGCATCGGAGAGATTTCCCTGTTGTCCATGAACTGCATCCCTGGAAGTGTTTAAAGGAATTGCTCGTCTGAAGGAGGTCAACATTGTTACGTCCCTCTGGTGCCTGGATCTGGGACATAACGAATTGTGTGGATAGAGACCCAATAGTGGATGGTTGATATGATTTGATCAGATTTGCACAGCAACAAGTGAACCAAGTTCTTGGATGATCCATGTTCCTGCGACTCTTCAAGAGAAGCAGTCGTAGGGCATTGCTGAGAGATGGGTTTGGCTGTAGGTTAAACCAAGGCGGGCCATGGAAGAGTTTATAGTATCGGCATCATATTTGCAACGTTTATTCTACAGTTTGTGTTGTTTGTTGGCTGTTATACCGATGGATTACTTTCATTTCATCATTTGATCGGAATTTATTCGGTGTGGTGTCTTGGAAGTACTGTATCATGCTGTTTTGACATACTATTATGATTCAGTCATGTTCGAAAGATGCCAAGGTTTGCACGATACAAGTCTTTATTTTTTAATTCCATTTGCTGCACATGTTCATTACTCCAATTTTAAAACTATTTATCTATTAATCTATCGATCTGTCTATCTATCTTCATCTTTCTGTTTGTCTGAGCTATTTCTTTCAACCCGATTATTGGATCGGATCAAAACTTGGTCTGCATTCAAGCCCATAGCTTAGTTACATTAGTTTATATTTAATAACAATCAACAGCAAAGCTAGTGACTAGCAGCTTGTGACTTACAGCCAGTGACTTGCAAGCAGCATCTGTATGGTCTGGATGCTGTTGAAATTTTCTTCCTTTTCCAATAACGGCAACATGGAATCTGTAATACATTGCCTTTTTAATTCACGAATGCCACTAGCGACAAAACCTATGGGCACTGGGTTTTGATTTCATAGGGAGACAGACATAGGCCATCAGTCTTTCCTAGTGTACTATCGCAAGGCACCATTTGCATTTTTGTCATTTTGTTATTGTGATATGTGATTTGCATTGACTTATGTTGGGATGAGATGTATCCAGAATTTTGTTAAGGAGATGCTGTGACGAAATATTTTCTTAAGCGGGGGTGATCTTATGTTTTGCCCTGCCATTAAAAATTAGCTTGTCTTCCCCACTCCTTTGATAATGAAGAGTGGTGCTTTCCTTCCCTTCATTTACTTTCTTCACAAATTCGAAGCTTGAAATTTATTTTTTGGTAATTATTCGGAAGAACTACTTTTCACGCTATCAAATTAATTCACATGCATATCATCCCTTTCGTCTTTACGGTTCAAAAAATCGTAACGAAAGCCTGCGCAAATGCTTATTTATTTTTAAAAAGAATTATTAAAACATGCTAAAATGCTGCTCACGGCCTTAGTGACGTTGTCGCCATACTGTGAGATGAGAGCGCAATAAGAAAACCTGATTTCGACCAAAACATTAATAAACGGAAATTGTCTTTGGCCGGACACGTTTTTGGGTGTGGTTTCTGATGTTATATGTTTAGCCGCAGCGAGCGCTGCAGCAGCGACGAGGCGCGTAATTTTCGTTTACTAAAGTTCTGGTCGAAATCGGGTTTTCTTGTTGCGCTGTCGTCTCGCAGTATGGCGGCCACGTCACTGTTGCTGTGAGTAGCGTTTTAACTTGTTTTAATAATTCTTTTTAAAAATAAATAAGCGTTTGCGTAGCTTTTCATTAAGATTTTCTGAACCATAACAACGCAAGAGATCCATAGGAAGGTGAATTAAGTCGATAGCGTGAAAAGTAGTTGTTCCGAATAAATACATACTTTTAAGCAGGAAAAGAGGGGAGGGGGCGCACCATTTACAACATGCTGGATCCTCCGATTCCTTTTATGTTTGTGAAATTTACAACGTTTTATACGAGTTTGTTTGCTTTAGTCCCTTCAAGGCTCAAAGGCATCATTTGATGCTTCCCATCTGGATGCTACTGGCAAATTGATTGGTATATTCCCTGAGCTCAAGGATAGTGTAGAACTGTATGCCAGAATACGTAAAACTGCCGAGGCACGTGATGCAACACCGGGTCCAGAAACCTCCACAAACCTAAGTACGCACACTGCATCATCTTTGACTCTAATACCCCTGACCTCAAGCAATGCTATACTGGAATACCTTCAAGATGTTGGGAAGCTTGTCATGAAGACTACGAAGGAGCGAGGTTTGCCTTCATCCATAGAAAACTGCAGGTAAATATTTCACAAATGCTTACGCTAGTTTATTATGAAGTATTAGAAAACAAAAACGAACTCGTTTGAGGTTTAAGGTGAGGAATAACTGATCCGAAGTCAAAACAGCAAAGGAACACATATAAACTTTTCAGTAAGATTTCACATACCTCAGTGTTCCTGTACTGTTTAGTCCACGTGAAACCTTACTGCTGGATTCACATGTTGTTACAGTGTTTACTTTAGAGCACAATAGTGCATTCTACTTGGCTAAACAACATTGCTGAAAAATCGTAAAAACCATAGGCTCATAGTGTGCTTAGTACACATCTACAGATAATAATAAAATATTTGACTAAAAATAAATTAGTCGGGAGAAGGAAGGGATCAAGACCCACTAATACCCATCCGTGAATTTAAGAAATAAACTAAAACACAGCCCGGAGGAGGGAGCAGGTTGGAGGGGGAATTTCATACAGAAAGTTCGACATGTTCAGGCCTTTTTAGGAATTTGGTAAGTGCAACCGATGCAAGGTTTTGTCGAAAGGTAGCCACGTTCTTGCTAGTAACTAGTGTGTCAGGTAGGGAGTTCTATACCCGAATGACTAACAGAAAAAAAAACTACGTCTGGACTCAGTAAGAAATGTCGGACAAGCAAGCTTAAGTGAGTGGCCTCGAGTGGACAGAGCCGGACTGGCATCGAAGAACGGCAGATCAATGCCCACATGGCCATTTAGGATCCTGAATGTTAAGATGAGATCGAACTTCAGCCTGCGAAGTTCCATAGAGCCGAGGCCAAGAAGGGATAATCTTTTCGCGTATGAGACGTTCTCAAAGCCTCTAAGGAATACGTAAATGCGATGATTATTCTAACAAACGATTATTCAGGGTTCATGCGACTCCTTGAACATCTGGAAATGTGGTTGAAAATAAAAATGAAATACCAGCCCTGAAATCTTGAATCTGAAATCCTAAAAAGTGGTGAAGGTGTCATCAATAGGATGAAGGAAAAACGAAACGACTTAACTTAAGAATGCTGAAAAATTTAGCTCCGACAGTAGGCCTACAGTAATATATTGTGGCCTATACTATACACTATATTATTCTTTAAATAATTTTGAAAGTTGGGCTCTGGTTTTAATTTTATTTACGTGTCTTAACGGTTGAATACAGCAGAAACATTTCACGTAGACAAAGCAGTACAGGAACACTGCAATGCATGAAACGTAACAGGAAAGATTACTTCTGTTCCTTTTCTCTTTTAACGGATCAGTTAAACCTTATCTCAAACATCAAACGATTTCGTTTTTGTTTTCCAATTCTTGATACTTTGGCATACCAAGTTGGTTTTCTGTACTCATTGCGAACGCACTGAATTTCGCTCGTTCATTCAGTGCAAGTCTTTTGGAAGTTGGTTTGTCCACAGCTCTCTTTCAGCAGCTTTGTCCTCTATTTGTAACTAGTGCAAGCCTGAACAAAGTTTGGGGTGAAGTAAATGTGTGGTCACAAAAGCCCGAAAACTACTGGCCTCAATAACTAAGCAGCATGACAAAAGAAGACCAAGGCTAGTCTCTTCCCTTACTAAGTCATGTATCCTTCAAAATCCTTTTTTAACCCTATCGCCAACCTGCTCTTCTCTCTCTGCCCTCCCCTGATCTCTGTCTATTCTGCCTCCGTTTGGTAGTCTAGTTCCTTCTACTCCTGCGTCACCCCACACACAGATCCTCTTTTTCCCTACTGGCCGTATCTGTCCTCCGCTCCCCCCCCCCCCCCCAACAAAACAGTCACAAATCTTCCAGCCCTGAGCAATCTGTTTGGGAAATGGTAAGAAACTGTGGCCGGGGAAATAACTATGTCGAATTAATTACAATTAAGCATCACTACGCGTAAAACGTTTCACCACCACATTACAGTCCAATTTCTTCGCCACCAAATTACAGCAGGTGGAGGAATGCACCCCTCCCTCCCCAAATAAATACGGGCCCATCCACGTTGCACCAGTCTCTTCTCTCTTACGCAAGTTGGCCGCCAACCCCAACCCCTCCTTACCACCACGTAACGCCAATCTCTTCCCTTCCGATGCAACCCGCCCATCAAAAACCACTTGCACCACCGGCCACTCGGGGAGGGAGTAATACAAAAAATTATAGCTACGCCTACCAATATCCACCACCAGACGGCAGCACCGAACATTCACGTCAGCCAAGCTTAGCAACCTCACACGGCCTTAGTTTTGGCAACACAATTATCCGCGGCGGCAATATTATTTTTTTTTGCATTTGTCAGAACAGAGGTAGACGAAAACTACAAACACAAAGAGCAAACGTGAACCGAATGTGAACTGTGAGCAAAGCTAAGCAACCTCACTCGGCCTTGGTTTTCCACAAAGTAT